>PVIC010015809.1:0-34735 GCA_004025085.1 Thryonomys swinderianus
AACAAATGTTGCTGGAAAAACTGGGCTTTAGCCTGCCAAAAGCTAAAGCTAGACCTATCTCTTTCACCATGCACAAAACTAAACTCACAGTGGATACGAGACTTAAACATTAAAACAGAAACAATAAGCCTGCTGGTAAACAGGCTTGGTAAAACTCTTGGAGACATTGGCTTAGGCAGAGACTTTATGAATAAAACCTATCTAGAGCTTAACTTCTTAACCTTACCTAGATCTACCATCAGAAGGCGAGTGAGGGCTGTGTAGAAAGTTGTTCGGCACCTGAAGTCACTGAGACTGTAACTGCCATTGATGCCAAGAAAGGGGAAGTGTTCACTCTGATGAAAGTAAAAGAGCAACCACAGTTACTAATGTTTGACCTGGACTAGCCAGAAAATTCCAGCCATTATTAAGGAATTAAGACTTACCGTGTGATTTTTTAGCATGAATTTCACAGCATCTATTTTCACAAGTTTTTTTAAAAGGATATAAGTAATAGAAGTTAAGGAATCTTGAAAAATACATTTGTCTTACTAAAACAAAATAAATCACAAACTAATACCAAACTAAAATGGCATTAATTTCTACTTATGAAGAATAAATATGATTTAAGTATTCCTATAGAATGCCTTTCATTCTGCTAGAAATGATAATCCATTATTAACCAGTGTAATTACTTTTTCATCTTACACGTATTCTAGTTATGGAAAGGAAGAATGAATTTTATAATTAAGACAAGAACTCCTTTACTATTAAAATCTTAGTAGTGGAAAATTAAAACTGACCTGTTTTACATTTTGGTTATAACCTGAGAATTTCTTTTTACTTAGTGTTATTTTATAATAAAATACTTATGAAAGACCCATACTAGGCATTCAAAAAAGGGGAGATTATTCAGTTCTAAGAAACAATGAACTCAGTTAGAAATCTAAGATCAGAATATAGTCAGGAAAACACAGTGGACTGCATACACTTAAGTGCTTAAGAACAGTTTAAAGAACTAATTTCTCAAATGCCTACGTGGAAAATAGTTTTCATGTTATTTCAACATATCTTCACAATTACCTTGTTAAATATTATTTTATTTTATTCTGTACTGAAAAGAAAACAGAAGCTCAGAGAAATTACTTGCCCAAGCAAAATTACACAGCTATTGCTTGACAGTGCTGAGATCTGAATTGAGGTTTGCCTCCAAAAACCATCACCTTGTAGTGTACCAGTTAAGTTCTGAGAATAAAAGCTGAGCAATTATAACCCGAATTAAAGGCTTAAATAATTGCTAGTGTGATGTGGGTTCTATCTTAGCTATTTGGTATGCAGATACCCTCTTCTCTTACTTTACCACAGTCATGTGTTTTCTCTCATAGCTATTCCCCGTGTTCTTGCTCATGTCTTCCCTGAAGACTGTAACCCTTGCACTATGCTCCATTTATGCTATAATGAATACTGACTGTTCTGTCTTATTATCTCCAAATTCAGAATTCTGTTATGTTGCCTCTGTACAATGGTACTGAAAGGCCTAATTCTAAATTTTAGTTAAAAGGGAGAGGAAAACACACCTGGACACAAGTCAGGAGGCCTGGGCTCTTGGCTGTCTACATCACTTGATTAGCTGGATGAGTCTGAGTAGTACACTCTGCCTGACTGAACCTTAGATACCCTCTCCAACATTAAGGATAAAATCTAGGTCCAAGGTAACTCACGATTTCCTTGAGGACCAGATGACTGAAAGGTCGTGCCAATTACAAATCCAGCAAGAAAACAGAAAGATGCAGAGATTATACAATGTGTATTCCCTGCAAAGCTAATTCTCATAGTTCCATGAATACTTATTTTTTTCAGGTAAGGAAACATACTAAAATAAATAGTAACTTTAAAAAAGACAGTATGATTCAGAGTGAAGTCCTGCTGACTCCAAAGTGACCATTACAGTTGTGTATTAAGGATTCATAGTTGGATCACCTTACCTTTCTTAGACTATAATCTTTCTAAGGACAGAGGCTGCACCTCTTCATTTTCCTCAGTGCTTTGCTCAGGGGAGTAATGAATGCATTGTCTTCTTCTGATAGACTAAAGGGCAAAAAGATCTGAGATGATAGGTATCTGTCTGAAGAGTTAGATTTGGGAGTTTCCAAAATCATCAATCACCAGGCAGTACTGTCAATCAAAGCTCACTCAGTTAAACAAGTGGGGGGGAATCAATAAACTTAGAAATAGCTTAAGTAATTACCAAACTCAATTCTTCTCAATTGCAAAGTTAAAAGTGACAGAGTAAAAAAAAAAAAAGTGACAGAGTCTATAGGTAATGAATATTGCCATTAACAGGAATTTTCCTGTCAGCAATGTTAATAAACAGTAAGTTATGTTTTGACAATAGAATATTTATGAATGCAATAAACAGAACATTCACAGGAAGAATCTCATCTGCCAAAGATACACTTTCTGCAGAACTCCATCTGTGCTCTTTGTACCAAGGCCAGCCTCACTGCCTTTTAATTACATGGAGAAAAAAATGAGTAAGAACTTTTTTTTTTTTTTTTTGAGACAGGGTCTCACTCTGTAGTTCAGGCTGGCCCTGAGCTCACTATGTAGCCTAGGTAATCCTTGAACTCAGCAATCCTCCTGTCTCTGCCTCACAAATGCTGGGATTACAGGCGTGAGCCACCACGCCTGGCACTGTGGTATGTGGTGTTGATTGCTGGTGGGCGTGAGTCACTACGCCCAGCATTGTGTGTGGTTTCCAGGGATCAAACTCAGGACTTTGCACTTGTGAGGCAGACGCCGGAACCACTGAGCTAAATCTCCGGCCCATGAGTAAGAACTTTTACTTTTTTTAAATAAAGAATTAGAATCCTTTGGAGTACTTACATTCTCTTATAGGAATTCAATTCCAAACTAGTTATGGCCTTAAGAAAGTTCGTAATGTGAAGAACAAGCATGTGGATACATCTTCCTGATCTTTGTGCTTTCATCTTACTTTAGTAAACTATAGGTTTTTTTGAGACAGGGTCTCACTTTGTAGCTCAGGCTGGTTCTGAGCTCACTATGTAGCCCAGGCAAGCTTCAAACTCAATAGCAATCCTCCTGCTTCTGTCTCCTGAGTGCTGGGATGATAGGCAGGAGCCACAGCGCCTGGCATTGTGGTGTGTAGTACTGGGGATCAAACTTGGGACCTTGTGCTTGTGAGGCAGATGCTGGAACCACTGAACTAAATCCCCGGCCCCAGAAACTCAAGTTTTTATAGGCTGTGCTATTTTAGTTTTGTGGAAGCATTAGATGAATTATGTCAGTACTAGGTTAGACTTCAGAGGCCTGGAGCTTACAGCAGTATATGGTAACAGTATTAAGTATAATATCAACAGTATTAGAAGTCTTGAGCAGTTAGAGTTTCTTAAAGGTCATACATGAAACATGTAACTGGCCAAATTCCTATGCAATTCCTATATAAAACAGAAAGATGAAGATGATCTTACTGATAGTGAACATAAAAAATGGGAGAAGGGTGAGATAAGATTAAAAGAATGGTGCATCTTGTGGAAGTCCTGAAAGTCTGTATCATTTCAAGAGGATAACTTGGCTGAGAATGAACTGGTTTCTTAAGTTACAGACATGCCCTACACTTTATAGCAGCTGATCAACATGATAGCACTAAATACTGCTTCAACTCACAATATCTAACCTTTACTACTTGTCACATTTCATCAAATCTAGAATGCCACTGATTTTTAAAATACCTATGCAGTACTAGGAAAGAAAAATTGAATTTAAAATACCATCAACCATAAAATAAATCCAATTTCCCAGTGTTATAATATAAAAAAGTTGTTTTAGAATTGGAATGGTATGCTAGATATTTGCTAAGTAAAAGAGGGTGGATGGTGATACTGATCTAGGTGAATATCTAAGAGATACAGATGTTCACAGATAATGCAGACAGAATCGTATCTTGATAACAGAAAAAGTTCAAAGGTAAGAATATTAAATGTCAGAAATTAGGTATGTCTGGCTACTTACAAATTTAGTTATTTCAAAGTAGGATGCTGCTATGAATGTTACCTATTAAACTAAAAATTCAGACAGGTATAATCAAGATGAAGCACCTTAGGCGGCACACTAATAATTACAAGGTGTAGGAGTTAAGGCTTACTCACTTAACAGGAGGGATAACAATAAATTTTAAATGTGTACTATATGAAGCTTTAGAAACTATAGTAGACAAGGAAGTTTTAATATACAATAAGTTAAGATTTGCAGTAGTTGGAAACAAGACTAGTAAAGACTAAACAATATTGTGTCCATACCTAGACACATAGATAAAAACAAGTTCAGGAACATTAAGAAAAATAAGATGATGGGAGAGAAAATAAAAGCAATTAATATTTACTAAGCACTGAATAACTAAGAATTATAACTATTTCTGGATGATTGTACTAAATCTTTAGTGAGAAGTGAAAATCTGAAAAGGACCTATTCGAGTATCAAAGTTCCAAAGTAGGGAGAATGGAACGTGAATTATTTAGGAAAGGATAATAAAGGGTATCATGGGGAAGGGAAAAATAAATTTTCTTGGCCCTCTGTATAAAGTAGAAATGATGATTGTGTGGTAGGTCAGGAAATTAGCAATGGGAATGCAGACAGGTACTATTAAAGGACTCAAATTCAAATAATTTGAAAACTCAAAAACTTTATTAGAATCTAAGAAGCAAAAGGAAATGATTCTGTGCTACTGGGAAGAGAAATGATCAGATTAAAGCAGTGGTTGAGAGAGGTAATCCTGGGAAGCAAGAATCTAAAGAAGTTGGTGAGTGAAAGTCTGAAAAAGGGAGCTACAGAAGAGTAGAGCAGATTCTCATACTTGTTCTTAGTATAAAAAAAATAAGTAAACAGAGGAGATAAATTACGTGACTTTCCCAGGCTGGTAGAGACAGAAAGCAAATAAATAAACCAACATTTCTTTTGATGAGAAATGTTAATAGACGTGTGCCTGAGGGATATATGCTGAAACTAGTTTTATTTAACATTATTACAAACCATCTAGGTGGTATTCAGTGCAATACGTATAGCAATGCATTTTAACATAATTTCACATAAGCAGAATTAGTGTTTATTAGAAAATACTTCTCTGCAATAGACATACCCTAGTTTATTTCTATCTTACTTTCGCATGGCTGAGACACAACACCTGACAAAGGTCTGATCTTGGTGTAATGCTCTGTTGTTGGAGTCTTAAAATTCTTAATCCTATCAAATAAGTTTAAATTTTATACTTAGGCCCTGGGAATTATGTGGGTGGTTTTGCAATAGCATAAAGAAGTCATCAGTCCCAAGGAATGTTGAGATTAACAATATCAATAAAATAAATGAATGAGTTTGGATAAATTCATGAAGTAATTTAAAACTCTTTTCATGGGATTTGTTTTTAAAAGACTAAATGTATTACGTGATGACAGAGGCCAACTACCAACAGAGGGCCTGATAGAGAATAAAATTTCTTATTATTGTATATCTGAAACCCAAAATGAGACATAATAGTGCTCTAAAATTGGGATAATCAGTTGCAGCAGAAATATTCATCAATTATTTTTCAAAGTAAGAATGACTTCAAATGATGATTAACAGAATTTTATATGAGATTTAACACTTTCCCCTGTATTTCTCAGCATTTAAAATGAGTAAATTTATTTTATTGCTCTTATATGATCCTTATTCTTTGTCTGGTTTTTCCAGTAGTTTCCCTGTTTCAATCACTCAAGCAATTTCACCTCTTCCCCATTTGGACAGAAACTAAAATTTCAGATAAGAAAACACTTAAAGAAGAAGAAAGATTCCTAAGTAATGAACCTGACTGCAGAAAGCTGGCCCTAGACAGAGCCATTTTAACTCTATATATCTTAGAAAGGTATTTAGAATGACGAAGTCTTAAAATTTCATTGTAGAAATTTGATAATATTAAAGTTACTCAAATGTATTTGCAAAATGTATTATATATGTCTTGTAAATCTGACAGAAAACAAATTAAATAGATTTAAAAATTTACAGTAGTATCACCAGTTTAGAAAGCTCAACTTTGGTAATGGGCAACATTACAGTAAAAGGCTAGAGACTAGTTATAATCTGGGGGTCATGTAATGGCAGCCTCCCCAGGTCTTACCCTATTGTTTAGAGAACTACATCACTATATCTTTAAAAATGGCAAGTCTGCTTTTGTTGTAGTGTAAACAAAGTCCTATGAAAAACTGCCTGTGGGAAAAGTACATGCCTTTCTATTTAGGATGTATAATTCCAGTTGCTCATTCACGTACTTTTTTTTTTTTTTTTCCTTTGGCTGTACTGGTGATCAAAACCAAGGTTATTCCATCACTGAGCTATATCCTCGGTCTTTTTTTATTTTTCATTTTTATTTTGAGACAGAATCTCATTAAGTTGTCCAGGCTGGCCTCAAACTTGGAGTCCTTCTACCTCTCCAGTAACTGGCATGACAGACACACACCATCAGGCCTACTTCAGCTTGACTTTCTAGTCACCTAATGGCACAAGTTTTCAAGGTACAATCCCCTGAGCTAACTTCACCTACACTTGTTAAAATTTTCAAGTTCTGGCCTAATAATTTTTGTCTTTGCAAGCACTCACACTCTGATGCCCATTAAATTTTGAGACCATTGTTTTAGGGCAATTGAAGACTTTCCAGCATTTCCTAAACATGAAACTCATTTTCATTTTCAACTCCAAATAAGCGGTCAGCTAAAGCACATTAAGTTTAGAGAATGGCATTAGACACTCAAAACAATGAGTGAAGCTGATCCAAAGCAAATAAAGTAGACAAAGAAAAACAAAAAAAATCTGAAGATAAGCATTACATAGAAATCAGGAATATTTTAAAACTTCACTGTATGAGAGGGCCGGAGATTTGGCTCAGTGGTTTCAGTGCCTGCCTTGCAATTGCAAGGTCCCTGGTTCCATACCCAGTAACCACATACAATGCTGGGTGTGGAGACTCACGCCCACCAGCAATCAATACTGCATACCACAATGCCGGGTGTGGTGACTCACGCCTGTAATCCCAGCACTCAGGAGGCAGAGGCAGGAGGATTGCTGATTTGAGGCTTGCCTGGGCTACATAGTGAGCTCAGGGCCAGCCTGAACTATAAAGTGAGGCCTTGTCTCAAAAACCCAAAACAAAACAAAAACTTCACTGTATGAAAACATGCTTTTTATTCATTAATATTTTAAGCGAAAATATTTTGAATATAACAAAATTAGATTTCCAATAATAGAAGCCAATAGGTGATTATTTCTATCTTACATAGCTGTTTCTATAGCTGAAGAATGCCATCTGATTTTTAACACAGAAACAATGTATTGCTTTTAAATCAACATTATAAAGCATATTCTAATAAAGAAATCGATTGCAAACAACAAAACGTACATTAGGTAACCAGTGACTGCACTGAAATAAATACACCACTCACATATTCCATTATGTAAATGAATTCAAAGATATTTCATGACTGATCAGCTAGAAGGGACATAATGATTTATAATTCAAATAACTGAGCACTGAAATCAAATTGAGCTAATATATATTTCTAAATATGCAAACCTCAAATAATTGTTAAAAAGTATAAATCAATGTACCCATGTAGAAATCATTTGTATCCCTTGGTTCAAAGCATTACAGTTTTAAAACTTTTATCTAATAAATTTTGTGAAAATGTGATTTTTTTATTCAGTTTAATGTGTTCAAAAGCAATAAACAGCATGTAAAATAAAATATCATAATATTTGGATTAAAGGATATATAATAGTTATAATGTGATAGAAAAAGGATCTTAAATAGCATATACAAATAAATTAGGTATGTAAATTATACTAAAAATACAAATCAAACTAATTTCATATTACATTTGAATTTCAACCTAAAAAATAGGGTAAATCTAAACAATAGCTATATACTATAAAATGACCAAGGGTTCTTTCCAGATAATAAGCTCTCAAAGTAATTCATTGTGAAAAGGCCGGAGTTTGCAATATGAGAAGTACTTATAAACCACTTCATATGTTAGAAATAAAGAGTATTTCAGCATTATTATTAGAAAAAAAAATACAGGTTGAATTTTTTTTAATAAGAAAAAATACATATCTTAAAAAGCCAAAATGACCACTAGAATTGGGTTGTACATCACTTTCCAGTAAAAAAGAAAAACAGCCTAGACAGGTGTAATTTATCATTTTTCTGATTTAATATCAAAGAAATATATTAAAATAATAAAAAGAATCCTGAAATCCTCAAAATTTGTAGTGATAAATAGCCCTCCCTGTCTTTATTGCATTATACCTACTAACAGAAATATTGCATGGTGGATTTTGCCAGACAAGGACGATTATTTTCCAATAAAAAGTTGCATATTAAATTCCAGCACAAAAGTGGGTGTCTAATACTTTGGAAATCTTTTATGGTTTGCCAAGGAACACAATTTAAAACTTAACTAATACAAACATATTCCTGGAATGAACCTACATTAAAGTTAGCCATTTTTAGAAATTGTCCTCATATTAAAATATCAGCTAATTTTAGTAGTTAACTAAATCAACATTTATTTTTCACTATATGTATTTGATAGCTAATACGTACAAGACAATTTTCATTGCTTTTATCAACCATAATCTATTAAGAAAAAATTTCTGTTTTCAGACTTTAAAAAAATTTCCTAATATGGAATATGAAATCTTGTTTTAGAGTAGATAAGATATTGATTTGCTTATTCCAATAATCAAAGTTGTCAAAAAGCCTATTGTTTTCCCCCTATTATTCCTTTATGCTTCTCAATTAATGAAAACCATTTTGCATTCACTGGGGAATATTAGAGATATATGGAGCCCGCCAAAATACTGTATACATACTTTAGGAAAAGACAAATAGTAGGATGCTTTTTCAGTAGATAGTATTACCCTCATATGGGGGACCCTAAAGGTTGTTGTATATCACAGAAAACCCACTACATTGCCAGCCCTTAGAGAAGAAACTGAAAATGCATGTGCAGCTATCTTAAAGACCAAGGTCACCCTAGCAGCAGCCTGCCGGACTAACAAGTGTCTGGAAGCTGATGGCCGCCAACTCTGAGCACCTCTTGTGACTGTAGAGGCCAAAGGTAACATATTAATGTAATGATGTTTCAATAAATTCAGTATTAAAATATTTATACAAGTTTTTCTTTACACGAAGTGTGTTTACTTTGTATTTGCTCTTAGAATTCAGTTATCAAGTAACATTTTTAGACTACTTAGAACCTTCTTAAAATTACTTTCTTTTAGAAGAATTTCTGACAATTATGAAAAACCAGGGATAAATACATGAAGTTGTATATTTTCTTATGTAACCATCTATTAAGCTGGGGGAATATAAACAAAGTAGTTAAGAACCTATATATATTATATAATTCAGTTATGACTCTGAATAAATGTTTCATAATAGATAGCTGTTATAAACCTTTCAAAAATCTTATATTATTCTTTCAAAACTAAGTATTTATGGATAAGCCTAAATGAAAAGACTTTGATTTTTAAAAAAATCTTAAGCAAGGAAATAGTTACAAAAACAGCATAAGGTACTTGTTAGGTTGTTAATATAAAGTATCAGATATACAGTAAAAAGGATATCCAACAGAAAGATCATTTAGGAACTGCAGAGTTCTTGAAATTACAGGCTCACTTCTTCCCCAGTATTTAAGGTTTGTAACACTAAATATAAAAGAAAAGTTTAAATAATAAGATATTCGCTTGTGTAGAATAATGACAGAAATACATACATAGTTACATAAGTTAGATGCCCTAAATCATAAAATGAAAAGCAGGTTGAAATTCCAATGGAATACTTTTCTTCTAACACTCAAAATTTTATGCAATCTACAATGAAAATTGCTTTCCTAAATGGTGTATAATTCTATAACTTAGTTTTGTAAATTAAAAAGTTTAAGCATCTCACAAAGAAATATTAAGTTTATGGAGTGAAAGCAGGAGTTACAGAGGAAGTTTAATAGTAGCTCACAGTTACTGCCAAAAAGAAATCATCAAATCTAACTCTAAAACTCATTTCTCATGATTGGTTATCTAGTTTTGTTTTCTGCAAGCAAGACAGTGCTATCTATCTATCAAACAAATACAGCTTGTTTCCAAATGCAAATTTATGCTAAATTGACAAAGTTATGTCTATGACTAAAAAACCAGTTAATTCTGCTAGTATTGTGAGTATAATTTAAGGATGTGAGTCCTTATTCCCATGAATTTGTCTCTGATAGCCACAGATTCCTATTTCCTGTCTCAAGGCAATCAGACCTCTCTCAGTGATTCTACTTTGGACAAACTCTTCAGCTGGTCTCTGAAACCAAGGATTTTCTTTTCAGTTAAAAAGCTGCCTAGCTGACCTGAAGAGTCAACATCTATAAATCTTATAAAACCATGTTATGATGCTACATACCAAAGGTGTATGGATACTTTGATAATTTAAAATGTATGGAGAGTAAGTTTTAAATATGTGAAATTAAGTTGCAATTTAAAACAATGTTAACATCTTTAGAATTAAAGCAAAATTTTAAAACTGTTAAAAGTTAGTATGTAAAAAAATTTTAATATACTATAAGGATAAGTTTTGAAACAGAAGAAGAATCAAAAGCCAAAGCAGAAACTTACATTTTTGTCATGAATGTTTCCAGAACATGGTTGTCATCTGTTATTCCTAAGATTTCTGACATACGAGCATATACCTGCATGAGAAAAATTTATTGTTAAAATCTTTATTATTAATGCATATTCTCAAAAGACTATTCATATTGAATAAATTAAGGTTTAAAGCACTGATACAACCTTACACACCAAAACAGGAAGTACAGGGAGAAAATGAAAAATTTAAAATTTTGAAAATTATTGATGTATTAACTTTTCACCATGAAGTACTTCTGATTTGAAATATAAACATTCATAAGCATACTGATATACTAATTTTAACTCCCATCATAACACATAATTTTTTCCTCCTCTAAGTGGTGACTCACCCCTGCAGAAGGCTGGAAAGTAGAGTCCCTTAGCAAAAGGTTCCATTAAGGGTTTTCTCATATATTCCAGATTTCAGTAAAATGTCAATGAATTCAAGTTAATGTAAAGAAGTTATAAAAACAAGTATCTAAAATTCAAGAAATTCTCCTCACACATCCCCTAATAAAGTTCCCCCACAAATAGAGAGGTAGGTCTTACTTTCACTGCTGAAACTGAAATCCCAAGTTCAGGGATTCTGTTAAAAACATCAGGGCCTAGGAGTCCAGGAAGCTTCCAATTAGGGGTTGTGGGTTGCAGACTTTGAAGAGTAGCATTTCAGTCTCAACCTAACCCTCATTAGGCTTAAAAACATACGTCCCATTGCAAGTGGGAAAACGCAACCAGCAGCCAATGGAACATTCCCTAACAGCCTGGCAAAGCTGAGAGGTGGGATGACACCTCTGCTCCCTGATGCTCTGGTGTGATTCCAGGTCCTCCCTGCCAGACACCAGCTGTAAGGGATTTCTCTTCCGTGACTTCACATGATTGTGCTCTTTCACCTTCTCCTGATTTGCTTATTCCCTGAGTATGGCAACTGAGCTTCTACTCCTTGTCTTGTGCTCATATTGAAATACCAGCCTGATATACTGCCAGAAGCTACAACGCTAAGATAAAAACCATAAGGCACGGACCAGAGTTACAAAGTTACAAAGAAGAAGGAAGCTGTTCTTGCAAAAATCTGGATTTTTTTCTTTGAATTTTTTACTAGTATGTTTGTGAAATAAACACATCAAATCTTTTTTGCTTTCCTCTTCCCTAGATTTAAAACACTATTTGAATCAGAAGCTCATGTCTCAGCTTTCAACATGAGTCATTTATCTGGAAGATTCCTCTTCAGGTTGGTAGAGCAAATAAGAGAGAGCAGAAGAGAGAGAAGAGGACAGTAGGGAGGGGTAGAAGGGAAGAGGACAGAATGGTGAAAAAAGCTGAGAAAAGAAATAAAGGCTGACATTCAATTTTCTGTTGACAGTTCTGCTAACTACTGAGCCCTAACAAAAGCATTTCAATGATTATCTGTAACTTTGTCCGTGAGAGAAGGTCATCATCTCTTGAAAGAATGAAGTGATCAGCGGGGCTCCTAAGGAGTTTGGGGCAAAAGTGGAGTTTGGGAAAGAACTTAATTACCACCAATCCTCAGTGATCCAAAGCCCTTAAGACAACTCAGGCTCAACGGAAGAATAATTTGTAGAAAGAGAAGTTTCTTTAGTTCACCATGATGCAAAACCTCATGGCTAGGAGCAT
Source organism: Thryonomys swinderianus (assembly GCA_004025085.1). Taxonomy (NCBI): domain Eukaryota; kingdom Metazoa; phylum Chordata; class Mammalia; order Rodentia; family Thryonomyidae; genus Thryonomys; species Thryonomys swinderianus. The sequence goes on from PVIC010015809.1 coordinate 12,328, forward strand.
TAGAATTGGGACCCTTGGAAAATGTGATATTGATATGATATTTCTGGTGCACAAAGACCTTTACAACTTGCCCTCAACCTTTCCTCTCAATTTCAAGCCACAGTGAAATATTAAGGGATCACTGAGACATATCATGCAATCTCAGATCTAAAAGTCTTCACACAGCCCTCTCTTTGCCTGAATCAGTCTTCCTCCTCATCCTCCCTTGATTCCCACTCAAAGCCACTGTCCGGTCCTACTTAGCTTGCTCAGGCATTCTCCCTTATGTTTCTGTAATGTCTGACCCCTCCCTCTATCATGGTGCTTTTCAGGCTGTAAGTAGTTGGTCGTCTGTCTCACTACACTGAAAAGCTCCTTGTTGGGTGATACTGTACCTTACTCTTCCTGTCCCAACATCGAAGATGGCATTTATCAATTAGTATTTATTATTTATATTTAGTATTATTATTTAGTATTATATTTAGTATTATTATTTATCCAGTAGTATTTACTACTACTTGTGCATTTAATGTATAATAGTGAAAATCATGGCTGGGATCCAGTAGGAATGTAATAGTGTGAGTACTGAGCAATAAGAAATGAAGGGTTTTTCTTATTACCTATATACTGGATTATATAGACAAAAGATGATAATCATAAATTACAAGAGAAAGAGAAAAAGACAAGCAGTTACAAAGAATAGCTTATATTTTCAATCTGTGAATATCTACTAATTGTTTACAATGGTTGTCTTTAAATTTTATTCTAGCATCCTGTCAAATGAGATCTTTCAAATAAGCCTGATTTATAAAACCAGACAGTACTGAAGACCTGACATCCAACTGCCTCTTTGCCTCTATTCAGTTTGCTCTTTTCCACAGCCGCAGACTATGCCCTTAACTCCGACTGGATTTTAAAGGCATTTTAATTTAACAAAGGTGAAAGATGAATGGGTATGTTTTATGTTAGCCTCACTACAACTCAAAGTACAAATTCTCCTGAAGGTACAAAGATACATACAGGGTCATCTTTATAGGCAAATTAAATTTAGCATAAGTTCTACATTCTCATATTGATTTTTGGAAAGGAAATGACCATGTCATTATCTGACTGGCAAATCTTATTTTATTTTGTAATCTCTGTTATCTGCTTTTTAACTTTTTTTGCTTTGTAGTACCTGATGACTACAATGTACTCTTGTAAAACCAAACTTAACATTTTCAGACTATAAATACTACCCTTTGTGACAAAACTCAGAATTCAAATTCATTTTAATTACATCATATTATATACCATATTAAATGTGGTTAACATTTTAAACTTTTTCTTAAAATGTGTGTCTTTTAAGATCGATGGTTTGTACCAGGAGGAATTTTTCTGTTGTGATCCTGACATCACAGAGAGGGGGAAGCTGGGCAGCCAGGTCTGTTGTGCTTTGCTGTCAAAACAGTTTCTTAAAGCACCAGATTTGAACCAATAATATACTTTAAAAAACAGACAACATTGACACATGGCAGTGCTTTAATCCACAATTATCCTTGTAAACTCCCACCATTCCTTTTATCATCCATTAGCTTTGATTCCCATTATCCCATCTAGAACTGTGTCAACGCTTTTGTCCTTGGGGATTTCTCTCCTCTACTAGGATCTGACAGTCAAGCTTGAGTACTAAACAGGATCATTACCTCTTAAATCCACTTATCTGATCTACTGAATAGCAAATTGAAAAGCTCATTAAGAGCAACAATCTGATTTGTTTTCTCCTGTGACAGAGTCATTTAAAATCAATGTATGATTACAGCATTTCTTTTAAGACTCACATTTTCCTAGGCACCTTATTCTTCAGTGAACATGCAGATAATACAAAAATGTCTCCTAACATTTGGAATTTAATTATACCATAGATATAGATAATTAGAAGGTGGGAAGTTACATACTTGGTGGAGAAATAGCCATAAAACTGTTTGTCACAAAGCACACGTCAAAAAAAAATTTCCTAGAGAAAGCAATTCTAATTCAATAGAATTTTTAATACTTTTTTGCATGTTTTATTACTTTGTCAAAAATGCTTTTAAGATACTAGGAAAAAAAACCACATTCCAGTAACCAGTTTTTAAGGAAGCATGGAGGAGTTGGCATAGGGACTCAAGAACTCACTCTCAGTTCACAGACTCATGATCTTTAACTTCAGAATCTATGAAGATAGTCTCACCATAATAAAAACTAAATATAAAAATCTAAGAAGTATGAGACCAAGCCATTAGTCATTCTTCAGAAAAGAATGGACAATAGATTATATTAGGTGAATTATTACTCCTTCGGCTCTGTATTTCACATGGTCAGAGATACACCCATTGTAACCAAGTTTTTGCCTGCTTTACTTCAGTCTTCCCCCCTTCTTTCCTTCCTTTCAATATACCTTCATTTCTTTATTCATTTCCCATGGACAGAGATAATATTCTTTTCTCTCAACCACACATACTATTTAACACGTTAGTTAAATAAATAAAAAGTGTATATTTTACCACTTCATTTGCAATATTTTTAACCAAAGGAAAACAATCGATAAAGGTATGTTTTTCTTGTTTTTACAAATACCTTTTTTACCTTACAAAATACATTTAAAATTCTATTCACTGAAAGGAAACACTAATAAATTCTTGTCATTTAAAAAAGTGTGGTTTTAATTCTACAACATATATTTAATACATTTTTGGAAAAGCTCTTCGTGTAGATTCAATAAGGACTTTTCATTTTTTTTTTTTTTTGAGACAGGGTTTCGCTTTGTAGTTCAGGCTGGCCCTGAGCTCACTATGTAGCCCAGGCAAGCCTCAAACTCAGCAATCTTCCTGTCTCTGCCTCCCGAGTGCTGGGATTACAGGCGTGAGCCACCACACCCCGCACTATGGTATGCGGTACTGCTTGCTGGTGGGCGTGAGTCACCACGCCCAGCATTGTGTGTGGTTTCCAGGGATCGAATTCAGGCGCTGGAACCACTGAGCTAAATCTCCCACCCCTTTAAGTGTTTTTTTTTGTTGTTGTTTTGTTTTGTTTTTAGCACATCAATTGTTGCGAGCTTTTTGTTGGAACTGAACAGAATATGATCTTGTATTAATTTTCCACATAAATATATGTTTCCTCTGCTATTTCAAACATTAGCTCTTGAAGAGCAGGGCAAGTACCTGTTTTCACAGTACTTATAACACTGCATGATAAACTACACAGCTGCATGATAAACTACACAAAGGTGAAAGAATACAGATTTTGTTTCCAAATATAACTAGATTTCAATTCTGGATCTGTCACCAAGTAAATGTTACTGAAAATCTCTCAATCTTGGTTTTTTATCTGTAAAACAGAAATGATGACTATATAACACTATGATGATGATAATGACCACAACAATAATGACAATAATAATAAGTACCTACTGTATGTGTTTGCGAGAAGATTAAATGATTACCCCAAAGTCAGAGCTTGGCATTTAGTGATTACTTTCCTTGCTACACTCTTTTAAGGACTTTGTGCACATCTAGTGTAAAAATTATCAGCTAATACCTTTGCAGGAGAAGGCCTTTCACATAAAAAATAAGTGGTAAGAAGGATTTTCTTGGAGACTTTTACACGCTATAAATATAATTATCAAAACAAACTCTTGAAGTTTGCATTAAGTGAAATATATATATATATATATATGTGTGATGAATTGGAATTGTTAAAAGCATAAAGCAACTTCTTCAAAATTTTGTGATAAAAATCTAAATCCTTTCTAATTCTAATAGTTATTGTCTGAGAAGCTAGAAAAATTATCCACTCTCATCAATCATCCTGTTCTGTCTAGCTCTTTAAATTGCCTCTGTATCTGCAGGTAGCTTCAATGATCTTCTATATAAAGGGTACCAAATAAGAACACCAAACAAGGCACTAAACATGCAAATAGCAACAAGATTCTGAGTTGTAGTTTAAAAAAGAATGTAAGCATGTATTGTGATAATTTTTATATTGCTTTCTTATTCCAGTCTTAATCCTTGGTCTTGGCGATCTGCAGCATTGTTTCTAACGTTCTGGTTATAACTTTGAAGAAACTAATTATGTCAATCCTTAAAACTGAAGTAGATTACAGAACTGGGAGACACAGAATATTAGTTCCTAAAGGTTGTATGGATATATAATGACAGTCACAGAAATTCAATAACAGCCCTCTATGAAATGTACTTAAAAGCACCCCATGAAACAAATTAAAAAGAACAATGAATCACTTATTCTGTGCAAATAAGAAAATAAGTGAAAACACTGATTCTATAGGCTTTCATAATAGCTGTTATAATGAATTAAGATTTTGGATAATGAATTTTCAGAAAATTGCAGTAATTTAATACCCGTAAGCCTTCTATAAATGTTTAAGATATTATAACTTCTCAAAGAGCTTCAGAATACCATACACAGGCTTAATACAGAAAATTAGGAATGCTGTTGAAATCAGCAACATTCTTCCATAAGACATGTATTTTCCCTCAGCCAATTTCTGCCAATTTCTGCTCAAAAACTCACACCAAATAATACAAAAACTGGTATCACAACTACCTCAAATTACTGTGAATTTTAAAGTATCATTTCAACTTACTGAAGTGACTTACCATTTAAGGTTTTAAACTGGTTAACATTTGGTAAAACAAACCTGTCACTGGAAAGGTTATAATGAAAAAATTTATTTTTAAGTAAGAAGATTTCAAAATTGAACTTGAAAGCACTAATGAATAAAGAGCAATTTTCATATTTTCATCTTGGGTTTCAAGGACCTTTGAGGTCAATTCAGTACTTTATATAAGATCCCATCAAAATAAAAGATGTAGATAGCAGAGGGAGAAGGAGGGGCAGAAGAAGGAAAAGCGAGTAAGGACTTGGATCTAAACCATTTGGAAGATACTGAACTCTTACATTAACACATGATGTAGAATAAAACATGAACATCATGACTAACAGCACCACATCGAAAGAATTAATGGTACAAACATGGCTGTACACTGAACACATAATACTCATGAATGGATTCACATTAATCTTATCTAATTTTTCCATATCAAAGAGACAAACCTTTTGTCAGAATTTAATCTTAAAACCATAATTTATATTAGAAACAAAGTGGTAAAAGGCAAAGGATCTGCTTGCCACATTCAGCAGAGTGTAGAATAGCATCTCATAAAGAAAAGCTGGTTATGGAAGCTTAACAGAAAGACGTTGTGTTTTCATACCAGTTAGAATATCTGAGCCCGCCATCTGTGGTGGCCATCTTGCTGAGGGGACATATACCTAACAAATCTCTTAAGAGGCATTCCTAATCTGCTTGAATAAGCTATTGTATAAGAAAACTTGGAGCGTCTAGTTTGGCCTCTCGTTTCCTTCGCTCCACATCCTGTGGCACAAAGCACGAACTCAGCAGGCTGGGGTGCAGGGCTGCCTGCTGCTTGTGATAATCCCCTCTCCCAGTAGGGGCCTCCACTGATGCATGGCTAAGAACATGTTTCCTCTTTTGCTTGCACCCCAGTGGGGTTCCCATTCCTGACTTGGGCCCAAATCCAGACTGCTAAGGAAGGTGGAAAAGTTAGAAGGCTCCAGATGCTGTCAGGGATATTTCTGGATTAGATTCTAAACAAGCATTAATTAGAAAGAGAAATATAGGTGTAGTGTGAAAACCAGGAAGACTGGTAATTTTGGAGATTCTCTCCCTCCCACCTCCAGCCAGATCTAAGGTCTAACTACCACCTGTTCAACAGAAGCTGGCTGTTTGCCTCATTTTTCTTCAGGGAGCCACTGACTAAGAATCTTCACCAGCATGAACCTAATGCCTCCCGACAGGCCTTCACAAGCCAAGAAGGACCCGGGTCGAGTGTCCCAGTTATTGGTCACAGGGTACACAGCCCACAGAAAGACCCCTGTGGTGCAACCAGCTGAAAGCCAACCAGAGAAGATGCAGAGGGTACATTTGTCTTGACACGGCTTTGCTCCTGCTGGCGGCCAACTCACTCTATGTCTTGGGCCAAGCTTCTGTTAACTAGTCTTCTGTGGATAAAGCCATAGTTTAGTCCTCAGTGTGTACGTGTGTGTGTGTGTGTGTGTGTGCATATATATATGTATACACACACACATATATCTTCCTAGTTCCATTACAAAGAAGGTATCATGGTTGTGACACAAGACTATGGGAAAAAGACTTGACTGGTTTTCAGGTCATGGTTTGAAGGGGCATTTATACTTCTTTGTAAGGCAAATTTATAAGACAACATGATTAGATTTTAGAGTAAGATAGTTGATGGTAGGAAAAGTATGTAAGAAGGTGATAGCAGAGGTGAGAAGTGAGCAATAAAATTTTCTGTTTACTCTAATATCCCGTACCACTTAAAGGTGTCAGTAGGAAATATTTTCTGGCACAAGGGACACATGTGTTCTGCATAGCATGAATAACAGATGTGACTCAGTGTAGCTATATAAAACTTTACCCTTTCAGGTATGAGTGACTGGTTAGAATGGGATACTCAGAAATGCTATGAACAAGAAATCTTGGCTGCTTTTCACATAATACAATCATGCTGGGGTCTTTGCAGTTGGTATCGCTTATAAACTATTGAACATTTGGCTGTAAAACATGCACACTGTAGGACTATATAGTATATAAAAAAACAAAACAGTGCACCCTATACTTATCATTGTGCATGTGCCTAAAGTAGTAACAAGAATCTAGGGCTGTAGTGAGACAAGCATAAAGACTGGTACTTCACCACCATAATCAGTGACTTGACTCACCTTAGCTATTTTCCAAGCCTTCTCAGGGACTCTGGATACATCACTCCTCGGACGTACAACCTAAAAAGCACAGAATTTAAAGACCTACCATCTGTCGCTAGAGATAAGAGAAGGGCAAAAGGCCTTCCCAATCTCACATACAGGGACAAAATAGCTCAAGATTGACTTGGCTTATCACTTAAAATATCCTTGGGTCACTGACTTTATTCTAGAGTCTGTGAGCAGAGGAATAGTGAAGTTCTGCACAAACTCTCAAAACAGTTATATGGATTTCAGTAGGTTTGCTTCAATAGAGTAATTTAAGAGACCAATTACTAACAGCCATCTCTAAAGAAGAACAAATCATAAACAATATTTGGCAGGACTATTTATAGGAATCCCTCAGTACTGTTGCTTTCTATGAGACACTTTTTATTATACAAGTGTGGTAGCAAGGGAAACTCATGACGTAAATAGGCTAAGTTATCTTCTGATGGTCAAAAATGCATCTTTAACAAAAAACTCATTTCAATAATCATTTAGTCTTCCATTACTTAATTTAATTCTTGTACATACACACAATCAAACCCTCTGTAAAGGCACAGAAAACCATCACCATGGTGGATATGTTAAGATCTTACCGGGTTCCCATTTGTACTTTTAACATCTTTATTTTAATCATGCATGTTCCTATTCTTTTGGTTGCTGTATTGCCACTCTGAAATCTTACCCTGCTTCCTGTATCTAAAACAACTTCTCTATCTTCTTCCTAAGGATACTTAATTCAATCCCTCTGAAGAAAACTGTGACATGAAGAGCAGAGAAGTAATGGCTCAAGGAATGAAAAATGGTGACACCTATATTTTATTACTCAGGCAAATCCACTATTTTCATGATATTCTTAAATTTTACTAAAAACCGTTCATAATATTTATTCTTTCACACTAGTCTTAATGAAAACTTTAACTTACCCCCAAATATAATGAAACAGAGTTCACCTTTTAATGGTCCATTAGCTACTTCAAATACTAATACCTGGTTTTAATTCAGAGCAGGCAATATTTGCAGTAAAAGGCTAAATCTTGTTTCCATCTTAGTCTTCTATGTGGAAAATTTGCTGAAAGGTATGCAAAAGCCCAAAAGGTGGACCAAGATAATACAGAGGAACACTGTACCCAGAGAGTATATTTTCTTCGAAGACAAAGAGGAGCACATTTATTGTTGTATGTATTTTAGGTAACTTCAGCTAGGAAGAAACACAGAATGTAATCTGCATTGCAATACACATGAAGTTTTGTGTGAAATTCTGCCACTTGCTAGCTTGTGTGGCATATAATCATTCAATAAATAGTTTTATTGAATGAATTATTTCTGTAACTCCAGTTATTTAGACTCTCAGAGACTCAACTTCCTTATCTGTATGACAGAGAGACTAGCTAAATAAAGAAAAATATCACTAATTAGAGGCCATCTATGAAGTAGTTGGGGAAAGATTCTGAAGCCTAAGACTAGAGGGATTTACCCACTTCATGAGTGATTTCCAAAGGCTGATTGCTCTTTAAAACTTAGCTACCTAAATTGTAAAATGAGGACGACAGTAGGGCCTAATTTATGAAATTTTAAAAGGGATGATTATGTAGAACAGTCCTGGCTCATAATAAAATTTTTCTAAGTGTGAGCTACTGCTATTAGTGGCATGTGCCATCCTTTTTCTTCTACTTTGTTTGGATTAGATGCTGGAACATAGATATGCTTTCTAAATTGCTATGCAAAGAGCTTTACTAATGGTCCAAAAAGAGCAGTTACCGGAGACAGAGCATTAATGAAAGGTAGCATGACTCCACGTGTCCAGTCTTCGAGCATTCCAAAGAAACAGGAAGTAGGATCAAGAAAATCAATGGGAGCTGGGCGTGGTCGCTCATGCCTGTAATCCCAGCACTCGGGAGGCAGAGGCAGGAGGATTGCTGAGTTCGAGGCTTGCCTGGGCTACATAGTGAGCTCAGGGCCAGCCTGAACTACAAAGCGAGACCCTGTCTCAAAAAAAAAAAAAAAAAAAAAAGAAAATCAATGGGAAAGAAGAAAACAATGGGTTGTACTTGATGATGTTTATTTCAAGCGCTCATGTGTATTACTTAGGTTCCCAATTTTGAAGCCCTCCTTATTTTTTGAGTAAGTCCTTCCTTCACATATTCCTGCTAAGTTTTCAACTTATTGGGCAAGGAGATGATTTACATTAACATGGACAATGCATTATCATCTTTCTAATTCAGATCAATGAGCTGAGTCAGTCCAATTCTCCAAGTTTTTTTAAAAAAAGAACAAAATTAATGTAGAAAATAGGTTCCAGAACATCTTCATCAAAGTTTTAAATTATTATTATTTTTGTATGTGTGTGAGGGGAGCATTATTTCATAGTACAAACAGAAAGAGTTGCCTTCCTTTTTTTTTGGAGACAGGGTCTTGCTGTGTAGTTCAGGCCCTGAGCTCACTATGTAGCCCAGGCAAACCTCAAACTCAGCAATCCTCCTGTCTCTGCCTCCCAAGTGCTGGGATTACAGGCGTGAGCCACCATGCCCAGCACTGTGGTATGTGGTATTGATTACTGGTGAATGTGAGTCACCATGCTCAGCATTGTATGTGGTCACCGGAGATTGAACTCAGGACCTTGTGCTTGCAAGGCAGGCACCGGAACCACTGAGCTAAATCTCCAGACCAGGGGTGCCTTCTATATAGAAATACAATATTATTGATCTCATTAATATTGTACCAAATGTCTAGGATCTAATTTGGTTCTCTTGTGACTAATGGCTAATCATGACTACAAGTCCAATCTGTATAGTAGAAAAGTTTTTTCCTTCAGAAATAACATCTAATATGGAGATAAAAATTTATAACATTGCTTTTGCCAGTAATTACATTCAAACTGAACATGCCTTAACTCATGTCTAAACATAAAGATAAATACATAAACATACAGGCACTATAATATAGTAGAAAACAAACTGCATACAGAGTAGGATGCCTTTCAGATTCTGCCACTGAATAAGTTTTTAAGTTTTCTGAAACTCTGTTTTACATTCTGTAAAAAGATAACAAACCTGCTAAGTTGATAAAACTAAATTAGAAAATGTGATAAACAACTCAACAAAATAGTTCAGCAGAAAGTAAAAATTCCAAAACAGATCAGATTAAGGTTGAAGACAAACTACATTTGCAAATGTTTTACAGATATTTATCATTTTATGCTCCATGAAAAAAATTAAAGAATTTCAAACTTATGGGATGGATATTTTAATACCCAATGCCTCCAACATTAAGAAAGCTGAAGAGTATCCTGTTAGACATATATAGTATTATAGTCCATGTCTCATAAATGCAAATGGTCAGATTAAGAAAAAAGACAATTGCAAATTTGTACCACTATGTGGGAAAATATTTCTAAGGAGTCAGCAAAATGGATGAAGAGGGAGCACAGAAGAAAGTGACCATAAAAACTGGGAGATAGCAAAGGACTGTAGTTGGCCGAAAGGCTACAAGTGGGTAAAATGGGATGAAAGAAAAAAAAAAACAACCTTAAGAACTGCAATCCTTACCAAATGTAAAGCCCCTGTTGTACTACTAAGGTTCTTGTCACATTTCAGCATCTTCTATTACAGTTTTCCCCCTTAAAAGTTTCCAACTAAACTTACTGGGTGTGAAAAACTTTCCATAAAAATGCATTTCCAATTTTGTAATGGGACCCCATCAGAAAATATAATTCACACTGGAGGAAACCTGTTTAAAAGCCAACTTGGTTAAATGCTTCTATTCAGTAAACCAAGGATTACTGGTGGTGGGGAGCTGCTCAAGCCTAGGGGAGAGCAAAATCCCAATAATGCCAAATGGGTTTTTATATTTCAAGACTCCTTCAACAGAAACACTGTGGGAAAATGAAAATTAGGAAAACACTGAACTTAACTAATTTAAATGCTGAAAAAAATTTTACATTTATGTTTTATTACCAAGTGCTTTTCCCACATTTGTCCCTAGGCAGCAGATGAAGCTCTATAGTCACCATTGCTAATACTAGCAATTGGAACATGCTCTTTGGCAAGGCAGAAATAAGATAATTGTTCAATATAGGCCGGCTTTTCAGAAATACTGGAAGCACTGCCTGTAATTATAGACATCTGTCACTGCTAGCCACTCAGTACTAACCCTGACATCAATATACAACCATAGCACTAAACTGCCTGCAGGCATAGCAATGGAGACCAGATACGCTAGGCAGGCAATCATCTGCTTCATCCAAACTATCTGTCAAAGGTTCCCAACCACAAATAGCTCTTACATTTTGTATCCTTAGGATAATATGTTGATTTATTTTAGATTCTCTAATATTTACAGTCTAGGGCATCTACTAAAATAAAGAAACAAAACTTATGGCTAATGGAGGCAGTTACTGTTCACAGTCATCATAAAAGGTCATAGCTCAACCCTCAAATGTTAAAAATTGATGGCAGCTTTAACCATGCACTATCATACAGATGTTTCCTTTTGTAGAGGCAATTATTTCCAATAGCAATTCAAAATGGTAAATACAATCTTTCATCAGGCAGTATGTTGCCACATGATCTAATAGAAATGCTCATATTTTAAACCTTTTTGAGATGTAAAGATAAATTTCAACAATGAATACAGAAGAATCCAGATTCTCAGTCTGGTATTAGCTTTACATAATAGTACCGTATCTGGCAATATTTTTTACATATATAAAGTGATTCCTAAAAATTAAGAAATAATAATAAAGGATAGAATACTTGGTTAATGAATGAGTCAAAGACATAGTGCTTCCACGTGTAAAACTTATTGAAACATACGTGTGCATGTATCTTTGTATTTTAAAAGTCCAGGGACAAATTGTAGTTTTAAATCACTTTCTTTTTCAGTAAACAAACTGAAGGTTATAAAATATTCAGACTAATTAGGTAAAAAGACTCACATTATCATAATGTGTTGCTAAAAACCCAGATATTTCTTGGTCTGATCACAACAGCCTATACTGAAGAAAAACTATTAATTACTGACAGACAGTTAGCTTACAAGTGAGCTGCATTTTAAAAACCTCCTTTAAAATACAATTGCTAAATGCCTTACAGTGCTGTAATGTGAGACAGGTTCAAATCTTATTACTTCACTGAAATTAAAACCTAAGTTTTAATACTGTTCAAGTCGAACAATGATTCCACACTTTATTGCTTTTGAAATCCCCTGATGATCATAGGAAAAAATGCCCCGGAGAAAAAAAGACTGTTTTCGATAAACAGAAAATACAGTTTGCACTCTTAGCCTCTTTGTCATCACAAAAAAAGGATTTAATGCCAATTCTTTAAAAAAAGACTTTTTCCCCACAAAATGTGCACCTTGTGTGCCATTTGTAAAATCAGTTCACTTTCTTTTATTTATTACTGCAGCGCGGCAAGGCAATAAAGAAGCTACCAATAGCTAATAAATTACATGCCTTTTAAAACAATTCTCTTGCTACAAAAACATGTAACTACAAAGGTTTACATTTACATGGTACATCACATAAAATGTCTATTTTTGTGTCCTATTAACTATTTTGGCAAATTGTGGTCTTTTTACCAAACAGCTGACAGGAAAAATAAGAAAATGATACACAAGTATTCACCCAACATAAAAAATAAGTGCTGTTGAAGAAAAGTATTCTTGTGCTGTTTCTTCTTTCTAAAAATTCTCTCAAATTTATTTAAAAATACATTTTAATAAGTTATTTTATGAACCAAAAAGGTATTTAAGAATTTTAAATCAAGATTAAATTTAATTACTGAGAACTAGGAAATTATGTTTTTTCTACTGCTCCTAGTGTCATGCAGTCTTTAAAAAATTATGGTTCACAGTATTACTTAAATTATAAAGGGCAATATTAGTGAATATAAGGCAAAATACCCAATTCTGCTCCTTTATATGCACTGTTTTAAGAAAGACACAGAAATTTGATTATTTAAGAAAAACTCCCCTCAAACATGTTTTGCTTGGTTAAAATCAGTCTTAAAAAATATTTCAGACATTTGCAAAAAACTGGTTTTAAAATCTTATTTTGTGGTAGTAAGTTGCTTATTTTGTCTAGATACAAATGAATCCTTAAATATCTGTACTCCAATTTTAGGATTAAGTTGTTAAATTAATAAGTTAAGAGTGTGGGCTTAGTGCTTTTTTCCTCTAATCTCATGGTAAGAATATATTTACGAGCTAATGTATTGCCTTTTATTATTAATTTCTTCCATTTCCTATAATAGCTGTGGCTCATCTCATACCTATAGTTCAACTTTGTTTCATTATGCATGATGAAAAATGTTTCATTTTCCAAGACACAAACAAATTTGCTCCATTTCACCTTTCCTTCAAGATATCAATCTATTCCTGAAAAAAAATATATTCTGTAGTACTTCACTTCTCTATGTAGAACACTTTTCTTTCTCTGTCTTTGGAATCAGGTTATGATTCAGAATAATTTATGGGAGATATTTTGTTTGGACAGCTCATGAAATAATTTTATTTTACTTTCGCAGATTATTTAGAGGGGACTTTTTACCTTAATAAATAATATTCTGTAACATGTAGCTATACATGTAGGAAGCTCTGGCATATTTTGTAAATTGTTTTTACCTCCTTTTAATATTAATGCTTATGTTTGCTGAAATTATCGGCTTTTCCCAAACTATAGATGATTTTAAATGATAATATTCTCAATTAGCAACCCAGAAAAATAACCACTATACTTTCTCCATTTTCTCTCATCATATTCATAATACTTTATTTTAAATCTTTAATTACTCAGATTACCCTCCTTCAGTTAAGGAAGTTATTCATTGTATTTTCTCTTGTACGTATCACTAGCATACCTTCGATGTAGTTATGTGCAGATATCATTAACTTCATATTTTAAGTGAGAAAATCATGTGTAACATAAAGATCTCCTAAAAATCTGGCTTTTCACAGTAAAATGATTTCTTTAATTTTCTATTTAAGATTTTTACTATTTGACAGTGCTGCTTTCTCACTACTAAGAAACAATATGTATGTACTGGCACTTAATCCAGTAAATCCAAATTAAACTTTCTATCAGGTGTTATTTCATTCACCATATGGCAAAGAACTTTGAGTAAGCACCTGCGAAAGTGAGAAAAGTGATGATTCCTGCTGTCAACTGAGATGAGTTGGGAAAGCTTATTTGTTTTAATAATTATCAAACATCCCCAATGGAAGAAAGACAGCCTCTTTAACAAATGTTGCTGGAAAAACTGGGCTCTTTAGAAAAGATGAAATACTTATATGCTCAATTTTTTTCAATATGAACTGATGATATATTTAAATTTGCAATCTTGAATGGGAAAGTAAAAGAAAAAGAAGCCAAGCTTTTCTGGTCTCTTTCTGTACTAGTATGAAATGGCCACTCCTTTCTTACTGCTTCATGCTATACAAAAGTGAATGACACTAATGGAAACCTCAAATATCCTTAAGGAATCTTTCCTCATTTTCCCAAGATTTCATTAGATTTTTTTGCTGTTCTGAGTAACATTTATGGGCTTAACTATACCAATAAACAAAGTCTGAACTTCTTGGCTTTGTGTTTTCTATCAGTATGTGATGGAATCACTTTTATTTGTAGTCAATATTGTATCCCATGGTTTAGCACAAAGTAGGCAATTAAATATATTTGCATTTATATATTGAAAGAAAAAAAGACTGACACCTATCTAGTTCCAAGTAACATTGTTTTAGCTACTATAAAGTCATTTTCTAATTTGCAGGTCTTAAAACTGGACACTGATTCCAATGCACTGTCTCCTAAGGAGACACTAGCCTAGTTACACCTACTTCAGAAAAATGTGTAGAATCAGAACAAAATTTTTCTTTTTGGCCTTAAAGTCGAATCAGCTGACTTACCTGATCCATATATAATCACTCAAAATGAAAAAAGTTGATGATCTAGCATTATCCTACTGTAATGACACAAACAAGATATACATAAACATTGTCCTTTTCCTCAAACTTTGCTAAGAAGGACACAGGATAAAATGCTTAAGAAGCAAGATCAGGGATTATACGTCAACATTTAATGGATTTAGAGCTAGACACATCTAAGGTCAAATCTTACCCAGGCCAATTCCTATCTATGTATTCTTACTTGAATTGCTTTACTGTAGAATCACCTTAGATCACTCTGAGTCTTACAAGATATAATGGATGTAAAAAGTTTATTATTATAACATTTGACATGTAATAAACAATAAATGAGTACTAGTATAATTATTATTTAACTAAATTTTAGCAGATATGACCAAGATACTAAGAACTGCAAGTGCAAATTTTTGAATAGAACATTGAATAGGGACCAGGGTGGGGTATAGGGGTGGAAGGAAGAACTGTATAATTCAAGCTGAAGACAGTGAAAATCAGAATTACAGAAGAGGCCTGTGGGAACCAAAACTGGAGAGTAGGTGAAGTTGGATAATAAAAGGCCACAAAAGCCTAAGATTGCTGGTCTGATGCAGCAGGCAACAGGGAATCTTTAAGCAGGAGGCACCCTATGGAAAAAGTGCTGCTTACAATATGTCTACTTATAGTGTGTATCTCTAAGCAGAGCCAAAGAAATCAGACTTTATCATCTTATGACCCCATACCATGGGCTTCATGGACATTTATTGGGTTTCTCACTTTTGTAATTCATTATTTATCCAGTTAGAAATTTCTATTGTCCATATTCCTAAACTGAGAGTGTCTTCTGTCCTCATATTCAATGCTTTGGGGCACTCATCTGCTCACAATAATTCAATTAAATATGGACCAAATGATTCTAAATCCACAGTTCCAAAAGCAAATACTGAATGTGGGCAGGAACCCCATAACCACTTCAGTTAAGTAGTTAGGGCTGGGAATTGAAAAGGAAATGCTAAGAGGGCAAAATTGTGACGATTATGGCTCTTTCCTTGAACTAGAAGAAAGTTCAAGGTTAATTACCAATGTCAACGTTAATTATATAAATATACAACATATCAGTTCAATGGCTAGTCATTATTGTCCCCTCTTAGTGGGCCGATACAACAGTAATCATTAACTTTAAAAGGCAGAGTGCTAACTCAGATATTTCTTTCCTTAAATAATTGGAGAATCTTTACTGCATGGATTTTAAGCCCATTTGTATTTTCAGTTCATTATTCAGCCATTATTTGGAAAAATGATTCATAAATTTTATTGTACAGCACAGAAAGTAGAATTTCCTCATACCCCTGAGATTAAAGGAAACTTTTAAATTTAAATATTTTAGAAATGTTCACATCTTACCAATAATCTCACCAAATAAACAAAAAGTCAGTAAGAAGAAAAATAACAGCCCCCCAACAAAAGAAAACAAAACCCTGATTGTTCTTCTTTACTATTTAACTTTCTAGACCAAAGAGACATAAGGCTATCATAGTGTAGACTTCTAGCTCTATATACTTCCGAATTTTGCTCTAAAAAAGTGAAATGTATATATGGATTATTTGTTAATGCAGCATTCATAAATAATTTACACTGGAGTTCTCCTTGCTTCATCTGCAGGTTTGGTTTGTACAGACCACACTCTGGCCAATGTAAAAGGCTTAGAAGAATGTAACCAAGGAGTCATTTGATTCTGACCATAATCTTTAAAGGTTATTATAGGAAATAACAGAGGTAGACATCTAGTTAAAAAAATTAGTTGGAATACATTTTTAGAACTAGGTTACATTTCATTCCTTTTCTTTCTTTCAAAATTAAAGCATTCTTTCCCTCCCCCACCTCCCGAACCAGAGATCAAACTCAGGACCTTGTGTTTGCCAGGTAGAGGAGCCGTCACTGAGCTACATATCAGGTCCCAGGAAAAGCACTTTCAAGAATTTGAAAAATGTAGAATACTGAGGGCTAATTATTTCTCAACGACAAGAAGAAACTAAAATGTCCATTGACTATCAAAGGCCGGAAGAGAGCCAGGAACTTTGCAAATCAAAAGAATATACTCACTTCTAACCAAGTCGAACGCATCATGCTGATTCCTTATGCAGGAACTTTTTATCACACATTGAATCATCGCTTGGATGTGACAACGTTTTTGAAAATCAGTGAAGAGCCAGAGAAACCAGAATTCAAATCTCCAGTTTCAAGTGTGACTCTGAACAGTTTTTCAACTTCTTCGAAAATTATTTCATCATCTATGAGGACAATAATACATATACCTCAAAAGTCTGTGGAGAGTTTTTCATTCATGTAGACAAAAATGCCTAGCACAGTACCCATTACCCAATAAGTAATTTGTAAATAGTATTCTTATGGAGAAAACTTGCATATCTAGATAATAATTAGCTTATAAAAATTTGGACCTTTCATTAAGTTGCACAATGCTTTCTTTTAATGGGAAGGGATATGTAAATCATCATTTACATTCAATCACTATGTGTGTAATATCTATGGCCTATGTAGGCAATTTAAATTTTGATGTCTGAGAATAAGTAATTAGGAAGGGAAAAAACATTTTAACTGCATACCAGAACACATTTCACTTAAATTAAAAATAACTATATTCTCTTGAGGATGAAAGAGAAATTTCTAAAAGCATAGGTTTTTAAAGAGTGCTATGCATTCCTAGCTTACTGAGAAAAATTCCCAACCAGTTTTAAACTCCAAAATAGCTGACAGTAAGTAAAAATATAAAAGCAGATAGTTTGGACAGTTTGAATTAAAAACAAAAAAACAAAAAGAACAAGCATTTAGCAAAACAGAAAACATTTGCCAGTTTGCCAAAGCTGCTTGGGTTTCCTTGCCTCCTCCCTCCCATATCTGCTCTACAGAAAACTAACAACCTGCAAATCAAAAGTCACTGAGATCTCTGTTATTTTAAAATGAGATTTCCACTTTCCACTGGTTTCTCTCACTATTGTGGAGATGTGAGAAAGTGATCTTTCTTCAAAATTAAGACACGCTCTTCAGATTATATTTAGGCAAGTTTTTTTTTTTGAGACAGGGTCTCGCTTTGTAGTTCAGGCTGGCTCTGAGCTCACTATGTAGCCTAGGCAAGCTTCGAACTCAGCAATCCTCCTGCCTCTGCCTTCCAAGTGCTGGGATTACAGGCGTGAGCCACCACGCCCGGCTAGGCAAGTATTTTTAAAAGAACACAATAAATTTAAGGCCTTTATTGCTCAAGTGTAAGAAAACAGAAATTACTATAAATTAACTTCTAGAAACAAAAAAGAATCAGTTCCTTTCCCTATGCATAGACTCTCAACTTCACATTATTTCTCACAAAACCTCCAATTTTGTTTAGCCTCTGAATAAATTAAGGTAGAGATTTCAAAGGAGATTATGATATAATTAGGAAAGAGTTTGAAAACACAGTAAGTTAAAAGGATACAATTAACAGTCATACAATGAAAGAATAGGCATAGACAATAGTTTCCCTGTTCAAATTATCTGTCTGTCTGTCCATCTACCCATTAACACATGGGGTGTCCCCAAAAGGGTTAGGGACGATGACAGTGAATGCTGGTAGACATTAAATTAGGAAAGAGACTTTTATAGAGTAGCCAGGGAAGTGAAGATGATTTTAAAGTATCGGGGAAATCCACATGTAAATGGAGATAGCTCAGACAGGGTTACTTTATTAGTAATCTGCTTCATTAGTGGACTCCTTCAGTTTTTACCACTTCACGTGTATGGACTGGAGTTCCAGAGAAAAGGATGATGACAATGAGGAAGATAATATGAGTAGTTATTACTTACTGAATATTCATTAAAATGAAGCACTATGTCAAGTACATCCTTTATGTAATTTAATCAATTTATGGTAATTTTGTAATACAGATTACTATCACTTAAGAAACTGTGGGCTACAGAAGTTATGCATCTATTAACTTATATAGTCTGTACAAGACAGAAGTGGGATTTGTACACAAGTCAGAATAATGACAGACATTACACCCTCAATCAATTTTACTTTTTTTTTTTTTTTTGAGAGAGGGTCTCTCTTTGTAGTTCAGGCTGGCCCTGAGCTCACTATGTAGTCCAGGAAAGACTTGAACTCAGCAATCCTCCTGCCTCTGCTTCCTGAATGCTGGGATTACAGGTGTGAGCCACCACATCCAGCATTGTGGTATGTGATACTGATTGCTGGTGGGTATGAGTCACCACATCTGGTATTGTTGTTTGTGGTTACTGGGGATCAAACCAGGGACCTTGTGCTTGCCAGGCAGGCACTAGAACCACTGAGCTAAATCTCTGGCTCACTTTTACCTTTATATATCATCACAAAATGCTTTAGAAGATACCTCTGTAAGATACCCCATCCATACAAGGTAGGATGAAATTATAAAACAAAGATTTTACAAAGGAAATCTGATAGCTTCAGATATGGTTTCATATTCATGTATCAAAAATTCCAACACTTTAAGTAGGTTTATCCACATTAACTAAAGTTTGGGCTATTAATAATGACATTTATTATCTATGACTAAAATTTTAACTCTTTTTTAGTTGCTTAAAAGAATATCAAAATTCCCCTTATTCTTCTTAAGGTTTACCTTCTTAACAGAATCCCCAAATGGTTGGCCTTTGGTTTCTGGGGATTGAACTTTTTTACCTGCTTTGAGTGAAAAATAGATTTGTTTTAAACCAAGTGGGTTCAGGTCTGCAGAAAGGGATGGTGTGACTTGAGCTTACCCAGAATGCTGGCCGAGTCTGGAGGGTGCCAGGAAATGGGCCCTAAAAGCTGAGCGTGGTGGTCTGTGCCTGTAATTCCAGTATTCTGGGAGACCGAGGTAGGATAACTGAAAATTTGAGCCTCATGTGCAAATTTAGTGAGACTTTTCCTCAAAATTTGAAAAAAGGGTTGAGGACATAGCTCACTGGGAAGGCCCCACGTGCAATCCCCGGTAACGCCAAGTGGGTAGAAAAGTTCAATTCCCCAGAAACCAAAGGCCAACCATTTAGGGATTCTGACAAGAAAGTAAGCCTTAAGTTTCTTAACGGGCCTTGCAGAGGTTAGTAATGAAGGTAATTCAAACTGAAAAACCTAGGTATATTTTTTTTTACATGCAGCAGCCCTCATATTTAATGTCTAACTTTCATACTATACACTATTAGTAACATGCAAACACCACACAAATCATTTAACACTGTATTTAGTCACAGAAGAGCTAAGTGAAACATAAAATGCTCCCCCAACAGGCTGCTTCTCCATATACCTTTATGCCTGGAGCCAAAATCTATCACAAACAAGAATACTCAAGAGAAATAATAACATAAAAATCATGAGTATTTCCCATTCCCGGTTCCTTAGAACTAATGGTGAGCACTCCCCGGTCTGTGATATCCAGAGCAGACAGTGACAAAAGAAACTACAAATTTCCCATCTTACCAAGTCATAATGTCATTTCAAGTGAACTGAAACACAGAAAGGGACTTCACTAGGAGTCAAGCACTCACTTGTAAAGGGCCTCCCAAATGTGATCTGTGTTCTGCTGAGGCAGGTGGAGGCTACAAAGGACAAAGCACTGTTAACAAAACAGGAAGGCACAGTAGACACTGGCCACCATTGGGAACTGGTGAGGGTTCTACTTACAGATGCCAGTAAGTGAAAGAGATATGATGGCTGAAGGACAACCTATACTTTGGATTTTTTCTTTCTCTTGAGCCAGGCAACTAATGACAGAATGATATTTTTGAAATATACAAATGGCCAACCGCTTCTTGTATCTAATTGAAAATCTTCAGTGACATTGTGTTTTCCACAAGACAAAACCTCCCCTTAACTTGTTCTGGAGCACACTTTTTGACCTAGTCCTTCCCATCTACAGTAATAGTTTCGTCCACGCTGATAATATCTCTCAGAACAGCATCCCACCAAGCTCTGTAATATGGGTGATCATTTTAAGCTCTTTCATATTGTGGCTTTGGTCTACCTCCTCGTCAGCTGGAAGTTATCATCTCCACAGGATGTTCATCTTGATTTTTCATATGGTTTCCTAAATTCCCATTGTTACTGGTGCTGACAATTACTTCTTTAACCATGTCTTCTACGGGGCTAAGGGCATTAAGCACAGTAACTGGGATACAGCAAATGGGTAGGCAAATCCTAGTACAGGAAGTATAATTACTTTGGTAAGGTAATTTACTACCCTGGTCCTTAAACTGTCATCTGGAAAATTAGGAGATGGTGAAAAAATTTTAAAGATGTGGAACCATATCCTCAAATAAATATCTAGTTGGAAGGCAGGGAGAGCAGATTATAGTGCTCTGTGTCATGAGAGCAGAACATAACTCGCCAAGCTCTTCCTACTGTCCTAAATCACAGACCGAGCTGAAAGACTTTTAAACTATATTTTTTCAGTTCTAATATTCTGCAGTTCCCTGATGCTATGCAAGTATATTGCAAAAAAAAAAAACACATTTAAGAATCAGTGGAAAAATTTCACTGTTCTAATTTTTTGAGACAGGATCTCGCTAAATTCCTACATTTCTCCAGGTTGGGTTTGAAATTGTGATCCTCTTGCCTCAGCCTGCAGAGTACTAGGACTACAAGCATGCATACACCACCACACTCAGCTTGTTCTACTGTTGTTTAGGATCAAAATCTTTAGTTTTGAATTATACTTTCCTGTAGTAGATTATGTTGTCAGTGCACTATATCTAGACTGCTACATATCTTTAAGGGACCATGGAGTTTTATCCTGCTAGCTTACCAGGTAAAGGCAGGTAGGTTAACACTCATTAATTTCAGGCACAACACGATAAAATTAGGCAGATGTGCTGCCACTGAGCTGTGCTAAATCCCTGTTCCCCATGTTGCAGTTAGGTTGAAAATATTGTGATTTATTTCAAATTAAAAATAAACTTGTATAAACTTTTAAGAATCTAGGCCTTTATTACTTATTGCTGGAAAGAAAAGCTTAACACCTGTAGTATTACTTTGTACCTCTGTAGCAAACAGCTCTAGGTCTGAGACATCTATGATTCTCTGGTGATTAGCTATCACCAAGTCTTTTATTCTCAGCTTGACTTCCTTATTTTTTTAATTGAATTCTTTATCGGTACAATTTATATACATCTCAAAATCACGTATTACATTGGGGAATTTGTACCAGTATATGACACAAATTAATTCTCATTTTTACCCATATCCCTACCCACCCACACCTCCTCACCCCCTCTATACATGCTATTTTCTTTCTGTATCATATTTATTCCTTCCCCTCATCACATTCCCACACCAAGTTTCCTATAGAAATTGTCCACTCTATAAAAGCTGTCATACTTTCTAGAGCTCATTTGCATCTACAGGTGTTCATGCCAAAGAGAAGATCCGGAAATTGTCTATCTGTGATCTATTGATTTCACTTATTAGTATATCCTCCAGGTGTCTCCATTTGCACCTAAATGGATCGATCTTGTCATTCCTTATGGCAGAGTAATACTCCATTTTATAAAAAACCCACATCTTCTTTATCCACTCTCCAGTTGAAGGACATTTGGGTTGTTTCCAAGATTGAGCTATCACGAACTGAGCTGCTATGAACAAGGGTGTACATCTGTCTTTCCAATGTGATTTTTAAAATTCTTTTGGGTATATTCCTAG
>PVIC010015810.1:0-34636 GCA_004025085.1 Thryonomys swinderianus
TTTTTTGAGACAGGGTCTTGCTTTGTAGTTCAGGCTGGCCCCGAGCTTACTATGTAGCCCAGGCAAACCTCAAACTCAGCAATCCTCCTGTCTCTGCCTCCCGAGTGTTGGGATTACAGGCGTGAGCCACCACTCCCGGCTTTTTAGTGTTTTTTTGAAACAGGGTCTTGCTTTGTAGTTCAGACTGGCCCTGAACTCACTATGTAGCGCAGGCTAGTTTTGAACTCACAGCAATCCTCCTGCTTCTGCCTCCAGAGTGCTGAGATTCCAGGCATGAGCCACCATGTCCAGCATTGTGGCGTGTGATAAGGGGATCAAATTTGGGACCTTGTGCTTTCTAGGCAGGTGCTTTGACACTGATGATTCTTGATGTTGCACCTTCATAGGTGAGCACTATATGGGTATATTGTTTTTTAAAAATATATACTCTATGAGGAATTTTGATTTTGTTTTAGTCTTGTGTTGAAATTCTCTTCCTTAGGAATAATATGAAAAAGTGTGTGTGTGTCTGAAATTTGAGATATATTACTATTAAAACTGTCTGAATGTTTTAGTATGAATTTGAGAAACACATGACATATTTTTAATGTTTTTCTTTTTTTCCCTTCCAATTCCACAAGCACCCCTGCCACTCTGGAACAGAACTACATAGTTTGCGAATTGCAGCAAAAAATAAGTGTGCTATATTCCTTTTTGAGAAGTCATTTGAAGAAGAAGAGTATTGTATTTTTTTCCAGTTGCAAAGAGGTACAAACTGTTTATTTCTTATTCACATCTAGTCATTCTATTTGAGATAATAAATTTCACTTTTTCTTTTCCTTTGGTTGTGGGTATTGAACTTGGGACCTTGTGCTTGCAAGGCAGATGCCAGGACCACTGACTAAATCCCTTGCCTGAGGTAGCAAATTTCAGCTGGATGTTGTATGAGACATACAGTGTGAGGTGTGGTGAGGGATCTCTAGATAGTGAAAATCTTACGTTTTTGTTGTGGAACAACATGCAGATAAAAATTCTAAGTTCTGTGAGGGAAGAAGCTATCTTTTCTCACCTTGTGGTAGGTACAAACGAGGCTGGAAATATAATGGCCTCCATTAAATGGTAGCAAGGCTAACCAGAGGCTTTTGTACTCTGGTATCTTCCCTCTGCTACATGAATATTTTCTTTACTAAGCCTCATGTCTTTTTGTTCATTCTGATCTGTCTGGGATGCCTCCCCTTCATTGATTTAGCTAATTATGGGGAAATGTTGATTTTTTTTTTCTTTTCTTTTCTTTTTTTTTTTTTTTGAGACAGGGTCTCGCTTTGTAGTTCAGGCTGGCTCTGAGCTCACTATGTAGTCCAGGCAAGCCTTGAACTCAGCAATCCTCCTGTCTTTGCGTCCCGAGTGCTGGGATTACAGGCATGAGCCACCACGCCTGGTACTGTGGTATGTGGTATGTGGTATTGATTGCTGGTGGGCGTGAGTCTCCACGCTCAGCATTGTATGTGGTTACCGGGGATCGAACTCAGGACCTTGTGTTTGTAAGGCAGGCGCCAGAACCACTGAGCTAACCCTCCGGCCCAAAAATGTTGATTTTTTTAAGACTAAGCTTGAATGTCACCCTTGAAGTCCTTTTCTGACATTTTTTAGAATTGCTTCCTTCCCTAGCTTTCTGCAGTAGTATTTTGTTTATACCTTTATTTGTTCAGAGGAATAAGGGATTGAGAGATGTGTGAGAGGACTTGGTCCTCCTCCTTTAAGGAAGTGGGACCATGGTCACATTACAAATATGTACCACTTTTACTCTCTATTCCTAATGTATAGTAGGTAGATTCTAGACTGATGGTTTTCATAGTAGTATAGTGGGTGAGTTTCCCTCCTGTTTGGCAGAAGACAAGTAGTGGTCAGTCCTCTTTGTCTATCCTGCTCTGTCATTCTACTGTGTAAAAGATGACTTCAGATCCTTTTAGAACCTATTTTTAATTGTTCAGAATTTTATGTGTAGTAATGATAGGTTAGTTGTAGTATGTAGATCCTAGGAAATCTTTGATAGATTTCTGTAGAGAGCAGTGCTGGGGAACCTATGGCATGAGTGCCCTCATGGGCTCTTTGTACCATTGAAAGTGCTAAAAGGTTCACCATCACTGGTATAGGGTTTCACACCGTAATACTTTGATTCTTCCCTTGCTACAATAGACAGTTGTCTTTGCTTATATCTATGATAAACTCTTCTCCTGTGTTCTACTTCCTGTCATCCCATCTACGTGAAATTCATTTGCTGTTGGAAATATCTTATGTTCTACATTTTCTCATTTCCCTACTGTTACTTAATTTTGCTCATGTTAAAAATAAAAAAACTTGTGTCCTTTCCCAATCACTGCTTCTATTGTCTGTTTGTCTCAAGAGTCTCTTCTAAGGACTTATCTCTACCAGCTGAACCACGTTGTCACCTCCTGTCCTCTCTTTGGCCTCACACTGGGTCTTCGAAGTAGACCTTGTCAGAAGGTGCTCAGCTTTCAGTCCTTATGGAAGCATTAGCTCCCACTGACCACTCCCTTCCCTGTGAAGCATTTCCTCAGATTTATGTGTCTCCACATGCATTAACCTGTCTGTTTTGCATTCCTTTTTGATGGCTTTATTTTAGCTGCCCTTACTGGGGTTCCCTCTACTTGACTGCTGCATTTTGGGTGACTCTGACTTCTCTGCCTTTTTTTCATTCATGCTTTCTTTTAGGTAATACCATTTATTTCATGGCTGTACATTCCATCACTGTGCTAAAACTGCCAGATCCACATCTGCAGTGGAGTCCTGACTTCTTTCTCTTGCTCTGGAGTTGTGTATACTTTTTATTATTGGGTTTTTAAAATTGTATCTCTAAAATGTATCTCAATTTAACATGTAAGAAACAATCTGAGTTCCAGTCCCTAGGTCTATTTCCCCAACTCTCCTTATCTTTTTTTTTTTTTTTTTGAGACAGGGTCTTACTTTGTAGTTCAGGCTGGCCCTGAGCTCACTATGGAGACCAGGCAAGCCTTGAACTCAGCAATCCTCCTGCCTCTGCCTCCCGAGTGCTGGGATTACAGGCGTGAGTCACCACGCCCAGTATTGTTGTATGTGGTTACCGGGGATGGAACTCAGGACCTTGAGCTTGCTAGGGAGGCACCAGAACCACTGAGGAACCACTGAGAAACCTCTGAGCTAAATCTCCATCATCTTCATCTTAGTAAATGACTGAATTTTCAATTCCTATTTGTCTTCATCCCATATCCAAACTACTGGTGTAACTCATTCACGCTAGCACTTCTTACCACCTCCTGTGTTACCGTGCATTCTGGAGCACATTTAACTTTTCCTCCTAGCGTCCTAATTGGTTTCCGTATTTGCTCACTTTCTTTTCTATCATTTTCCTCTTCATAGTGAATGACTTTGGAAGCAGACACTGGAATGTCATTGCCTTGATAAAAACCTGTCATTTCTTTCTTTTTTTCTTTTTGAGACAAGGTCTCACTTTGTAGTTCAGGCTGGCCCTGAGCTCACTATGTAGCTCAGGCAAGCCTTGAACTCATAGCAATCCTCCTGCCTCTGCCTCCTGAGTGCTGGGATTACAGGCATGAGTCACCACACCTGGCACTGTGGTATGTGGTTACTGGGAATCAAATTTGGGACATTATGCTTGCAAGCCAGGTGCCAGACCACTGAGCTAAATCCCTGGCTCAAACCTGTGAAGAAGTTCACATTTCTTGTTGTGAATTATAATTTAGACTTGATACTTGGAGCCTCTCCAGCTTTATTCCATATATGTCTTCCGCCTTACCCAGTTTGTCTAAGAAGAGGTGTTCAGACTCAGTCTTGGCTCAAGGGATGTGTACTGCAGAAAGTTTTCATGCACTCAAAAATTTATACTTGCTGGATTTCCATTTATTCAGAGGTTAATTTGCCTGAGAGTACAACTGTGGCCTGCAGGTCCTCCTTTTCCATATCCACTTTCATGGTGGTCCTTTTTATATCTTTATAAGGAAAGAACTAAGGCCATTTATCTAGAAATGGGCCTCTCTGACTTTAGAGTGTTGCTCTAATAACAAAATGAATAACTAATAACTTTGTAACAAGTTGTTACACAATTTATTTGACTTCCATTCTTTACTTTGAACAGGATGGGAGGGAGATTTTAATGGGGTTCCTTGTTGATGTATTGTAAATAACTCATGGTGAACTTTCATCATAGCTTTTAGAATGTTTTACAGTTTGACTTTAGACTTCCTTCAAGTCTGGTTTTTGTTTATGTGAGTGATCTAAACATGTTAGAAGAAATAAGGACAAAACAGTGCCACTCGGCCTCAGTCTAGCAGTCCACAGTGTCCATTTAGGAGTACGTAAAGGGAAACAACTACAGCAGTGGTCACCTCATTTAGGGCTTCACATTAAGGTGTATTTACAATAAAATCTCATTTATTGTTAATTTTATTTAATGTTATTAAGTACTAGCATTTCTTGTTTTGCTCAGTTCTGTTGTAATTATTGTAACTGCTCAATCTGAGAAGAAAATATAAACTTACGGGCCTATGAAATTGAAGTTAAAACTATTACTGTGTTGTAATAGTTTAAGAATTATAACATATTACTAAAAGACTTCCAAGCTTAAACTCTAAAGTGCAGTTCTGTGGGGATCAGGAATTTGAAATGAGAGTTATAGGAGGAAAGAAAATACAATTTTTCTGATAAAGCAGTTTCCGTTTCACTTGTTTTAGGTGTCAAATACATCTGTTAATACACTGGACAATTATTTAAAAACCACTTAAAACATCAGTTTTATAGAAATTACATTCTTAAAATTATTTTCATTTGCAAAGATATGAACTTAGATATGAATCTAAAAATATAAGACCATTTCAAAATTCTTTTAGGGAGAATATGTGAGCAAAAAAATATTTTAAGACAGACTGTGAATATATGTCTCTTTTTCTGCCTCATGTGTAAAAGATTTTTAATAGGTAAAAACCTGTGTACCTTAAATTTTTGTTATTCATCTTGTTGTTCTCCCAGAAGTTCTGAGCTCATGCTTTTGTTGATACCCAGGTTCAGTATCTGTTCCGAGTGTTCTGCCGTCTCCGTCCCGGTATTTCTATCCTTGCTCTCCATGGCAGACAGCAGCAGATGAGAAGAATGGAAGTGTACAATGAGTTTGTCCGCAAGAAAGCCGCAGTGCTCTTTGCTACTGATATTGCGGCCAGGGGACTGGGTAAGAAAGCTCACAAAATGAAATTTCTGTGAGGGTGGAAAAGAGTTCACTTACAAGGTACATTTCAGGAGATGAAGTAGACTCAAGTAATTAGCCATTTTTTCCCCTTTGTGGGGTAAATTAGTAAATTGGTAATAGTTGATTAATATTAAGAATTTGTCAATGAGACATGCTGTAGTATTAACATTAACTCTTTTTCACCCTTATTCTGTTTCATTCCAAATTCTCATGAATCTTCAAATCAGAGGAGGATTAAAGGTTTAAAGATGGAGGAAATTTTTCCTATTTCTTTAAAAATTATAAACATGTTTATTGCAACTCATAATAAAGAGAAAAATTAGTGCAGTCTGCCTTTTCACAATCATCTTGCTTTGTATTTTAAAATCATAGCATTAAATACATTTTAATTTTTTTTTCAAAAAGCCATTGAATTACTATGCAATTTGTAGTTTTGTCAAGGTAGGATCTGGATTGAAGTTATCAGAACCAGTATAGAGTTGCAAACAAATAGAATAAGTAGGTGATAACTTGGATTATTATTTTGTTTTATTGTGTTATGGCAAATTTTAAACACACAGACAATGAGTAAATCTAATGTACCCTCATACAAAAAACATTAGTCCTTTTTCACAGTTACCTTTTTCACTATTCTCCTTTTCCTGTTCTTATTACTCTAAAGCATATCTCAGCCATCATATTAGTTCATTCACATGTGATTGGATCCAAACATGCGAACTTAGAAGTTCTTGAGGCTTTTACAAAGTTCCACAACAGCTCTTCCCTTGCACTTTGATTGTATAGTTTTTTTTTTTTTTTTTTTGTACTGGGAGTCAAACTTGTGACCTTGGGTTTGTGAGGCAGGTCCTGCAACCACTGAGCTAAATCCCTGGCCCCTTTGACTATATAGTTTTGAAACATTCTGATAATACATTTTTTTCTGTTTCTGACTTTGAACTTATGATAACTCATGTCAAGAAAACCATGTTTTAAACTATTTTTCTCCTTGTCAGGTTCCTTTTAAAATGATTTAAAAATCCCACATACAACGTCTAGTCACAGGGAACAAATAGTAATATTTTCCTTGGATTTGTTAAAGCAAATAATAACCAATGTAATTTTTTGGCACTCTTTTTAACATTTTGTGGATTATTACTTTTTAGTTGTAGGTTCTTGACCTGTGACTAGTTATTCTTATGGTAGAGTTTAGCAGGTATGTGAACTGCTAAATGGAAAGATATTCTGTTTTTAGATTAGCCCTTGTGAAAGTTAGCATTATGAATTTAGTAACATTATTATCATTATATTTTCAGTAGAACTGTGACTTTGTTACTAACTTGAATCATATTTTCATTGTATCTTAGTTTTTACAGATATCTTGGAAAATTGTTTACACTCAGCACAACTCAGATATGGTTATCAGACCCATATATAGGTTATGTTAGTGTTTTATTTAGCAAGGACATGCTCATGTGTCAGAGATTTAATAAAATTGATATATTCTATTATAATTTTCTCTTGTAGGTCCTTTGTGTTTTACTTTGTATGTTTAAGATATTCTGAGAATAGGTTCAGAAGCTTTAGTTGTGGCACAAAAAAATGTCAGGAGCTTCTGTTCTAGTTTATTAAAAGCACTTCATGGTAATTTATAAAATGGATTTATAAGCAATATGTAGTATTTAAGTGTTTAAAATATCTTATGAATTATATTGTATATGCTGGTCTACAACTTGCTCTTGGGATCTTTAATATATGAACATGCAGTGTATTTGTTATGTAGAGCATTGCATAGTAATAATTTATCCACTTATTTCTATTTTGTAAAAATGGACACTTGTTTCCAGTTTTTTTCTTGTAAAAATGTGCAACAAATACTTTCCTTGTGTCACTGTCCAAGAACTTCTTCAAAACACATTGATATCTTTTGGCTTTATTTCTTTTTTTTTTTGCTTTTTGGAGACAGGGTCTCGCTTTGTAGTTCAGGCTGGCCCTGAGCTCACTATGGTGCCCAGGCAAGCCGCTGCGAACTCAGCAATCCTCCTGTCTCTACCTCCCGAGTGCTGGGATTACAGGCGTGAGCCACCACGTCCGGCATTGTGGTATCCGGTATTGATTGTTGGTGGGCATGTCTCCACGCCCGGCATTATATGTGGTTACCGGGGATCGAACTCAGGACCTTGTGCTTGCGAGGCAGGCGCCGGAACCACTGAGCTAACCCTCCGGCCCTTGGCTTTATTTCTTAAGAAAACATGCACATGGGGATAAAAATGAGCTGTGATGAGTAGATTCTTCTTTCCTTCTTAATACCTAGAAGTGATTACTTTAAACTGTGTATTAATTCTTCTCTGCTGTCTGGCTCCGTCTGAGTGATCTTGCACTGCTACTTTTCACATATCAAATTTGGAAATTACCTGGAGATTTCCTTTTATAATCTCTCTAACACGCATCCCCCTTTTTCTAAATTACCAGAAGTAGTTCTGGAGAAAGATTCATTGGAAATGAGTGAAAATTGCTGTGCCAGAAATATATAGAGGGTAATTACTGCTAAGAGACTGAAAGAAACCTAGAAACACATCATTCATTCAGTTGGAAGTGGGAGTCATGGGAAAAAAAATAAACCTTCATTTAAATTTTGAAATCAGTTTTATAGTTCACTGGGACCCGTGGAGAGTAGTTCTTTGAGGTTATTAAACATCAGGGTATTTCATTATTTGTCTGACATGAAGCAATCTGTCTCTTCTGTGTCAGTTATAAAGTGATCTTCACATTCAAACACTCATTAATTTTAGTTCACTTTATCAAAGAAGCACAGTGTTTATCATCTCTTGACTCATGCAGTTAATTTTATTTTTAGTAATGTTCACACTTGATATCTGTCAGTTGATCTGTCAGTTGAAAGTCAGGGCAAGCATTATTATGATGTAAAAATGATACAGTAGATCAGATCTTGAAAATGATTGTTTTACTTAATATTCTTTCTATACAGATTTCCCAGCTGTGAACTGGGTTCTTCAGTTTGATTGTCCAGAGGATGCCAACACGTACATTCACAGAGCAGGTAGAACTGCTAGGTAGGTGTTCGGTGCCCTCCCCTTTCTTTTGGTACTGTACTGTCTAAACAAAACTGCTTCTCCAACTGCAGATAAAAAATGGGGAAACTAGGTGATTGCTGGTTTTCTATTTTGTGGTGTGGATTGAAAGCAATCTGACAGCTGCTGTAAATTGTATCACTGAGACTTGATTCCTGTTGAGAAAAATCCATCGCCTTGTGTCTTGGATTTCTTTTTCCTTCCCCTGGGGAAGCAGAGGCATCAATGAGGGCCATTTCCAAATATTTCCTTTTCTTTGATGTTCTTCTCCACACCCCAATAAAATCACCCCAGTTTTGGTCAAAAACTATTGGGAAACTGTCTAGAAAAGAAGGTAGCAAAATCAGTTATTTGGAGGTACATGGCATAGTACAGTATTTGAATGCATGAAAAGAATCACATGGTATGTCAGGCATAGAGGTTACAGTTAGGTTAGAGATATATGTTGCCAATAGAAATGAAAATGACTAACAGCTTTCTAAATAGCATTTAGCAATACTTAGCAAAAGGCATAGTTTCTTTGAGCACCATGAAATAAAAGACTACAGTAGTAAACTATTTAAAAATGGTATGAGCTGGGTCTTGTGATGGATACCTGTAATCTTAATGTCCTGAGGAGCTGAGGCAGGAGATCCTAAGTTCCAGCCCAGGCTGAGGAACTTAGCAACTTAGGAAGACTTCATTTTACAGTCAGCAAAAGGATTGGAGGATGTAGCTCAGTGCAGAGGACCGGAGTGCAAACCTTAAGTATGTACTAGATGGTTAAAGAGTTATTTATTTATTTAATTATTTAGTTAGTTTGGTCCTGGGTATTAGCTCAGGACCTTGCAATTGCTAGGCAAGTGAGGCACCACTGAGGGAGCACTTTTTTTGATTTGGTATTGGGGATTGAACCCAGGAGCTTGCCTTTATCAGGCATGGCAAAAGTATTTTAGTTCCAGTTAATAGTAAAATTTTTTCATTTTGCTCTTTGAGACAGGGTCTTCCTATGTACTTCAGGCTGGGCTTGAACTCACAGTATATTCCAGACTGGCCTTGAACTTGCATCAGTCTTCCTGCCTCAGCCTCCTGAGTGATGAGATTACACGTGTGCACCACTATCTGGCAATAATATATTTTCAGTAAGCAGTAGAGGTAGTATAACCAGGTCTTTCTAGCTCAGGGCTGCTTGTTTTGTGGCAACAAAAAATGAAGCTGACAAAACAGCAAGCAGTAAGCAGTGGGGAATGGCCAAATGCCTATGCTTTAGAAAGAAATAAAAGGAAAATCTTCCTGTTAGTCAGCCAGAGGCTCCATAATGTAGACTCTGCAGATAAATTTAAGTCCACTGGCTTTCTCTACAGTTTTTTTTTTTTTTTTTTTTTTTTTTTTTTTTTTTTTGAGACAGGGTCTTGCTTTGTAGTTCAGGCTAGCTCTGAGCTCACTATGCAGCCCAGGCAAGCCTCGAACTCAGCAATCCTCCTTTCTCTGCCTCCTGAGTGCTGGGATTACAGGCGTGAGCCACCATGCCTGGCCCTCTCTACAGTTTTTGATACTGTGCTCACTACATAGTGAGTTCAAGGCCAACCTGAACTAGAAAGCAAGACCCTGTCTCAAAAAAAAAAAAAAGAGCCTGTTCCTTTCATTTTGTAAGAAGGTACATAGCATGTCAGAGGTCTTTAATGTGTTGGGTATGTATTTGAATAGTAGGTCATAATGATATGTTCTGAGAATTTATTAGTGTTGTTTGATGAAATAAACCTCATGTTGTTCTTAGTAAATATGTAGTATGTACAAAATTGTACATGTATATACACATCTATATTTTGTGTCTTGTGAGTCTTTGCTTAGGATAGATTGGATATAGTCTCACATGCAAGTGGATTACTTACATGCCATTTACAGATATCATTAGTATGAATGGACAAGGCAGACTGATTCCTTCATAGAATACAAACAGTGTTTGAAAATTATTTTCCCTGTATAAAGATTATTAGATATTTTAATGTATCAGGAAAATATCCAAGGGAGGAAATACTTCAGTCTTTCTATTGGAGAAATCTAATGTACAGTACTTGAACATACTGTAGTGAGCATTAAGTTGGGTCATAATGTCTGGAGATAAAGGAGGACCAGAACAACATCATGATGATTGTATCTGAAGAGAGAAGATTGATTTTTTTTTTTTTTTTTGAGACAGGGTCTTGCTTTGTAGTTCAGGCTGGCCCTGAGCTCACTATGTAGCCCAGGCAAGCCTCGAATTCAGCAATCCTCCTGTCTTTGCCTCCCGAGTGCTGGGATTACAGGCATGCGCCACCATGCCTGGCAAGACTGATTTGTTTTTTGAGACAGTGTATTGCTTTGTAGTTCAGGCTCACCCTGAGCTTGCTATGTATCCCAGGTTAGCCTTGAACTCAGCAATCCTCTTATCTCTGCCTCCCCAGTGCTGTGATTACAGGCATGAACCACCGTCTTTGGCACTGTGGTATGTGGTACTGATTGCTGGTGGGTGTGAGTCACCACGCCCGGTATTGTGTTGTATGTGGTTACTGGTTGGAACCAAGGACCTTGCGCTTGCTAGGCAGGCACCAGAACCACTGAGCTAAATCTTTGGCCTGAGACTGATTTTAAGAATTTTAAAAATAGCTTTTAATGTGATTATTAATTTTTAAAGAAGTCTGTTTCACCCTTTTTAACCAAGTATATTCTGAATTGATGATTTTTGATGTGTAGTCAGTGAAAAGGTAAACATAGAAATGCTTATTTAGCCAGGTATGGTGGTGCATGCCTGTAATCCTGCATTCAGGAGACTGAAGCAGGAGGATCACCAGAAGTTTGAGACCAGTGTGGACTACATAGTGAGACTGTATCAAATAAAAAGCTTATTTTTTTTTCTGGCAGTTTAAAAGTTGCCCTTAATGGGTTTATAGATTATTAGAAAGTTTTGTGGGCCATGAGACTGAATAATTGAGTTGAATAAAGGCTAAATTAAAATTTGAAACTAATTAAAATCCTGTGTTAGGCTGTAATTAAAACCAGGTTGCCAGATAGTGTTTGCTTTTGGAATTGCATTATAATACATGAATATAGAAAAATGAATTCATTAGCGAAGAAGTTAAAGTTAGGGAATCTGGTGTTTAAAAACCTTTTCTGTGTTTTAGCCAAGTAAAAGTGAAGGATGATGCAGAAAATTTTGACTTCCAGTATTTATTCTTTTTTACCTTTATTTAAACCTGTCTAGAATTCTTTGATTTATATCAGTTGAGACATTTCCTTCTATTTTCCTTAACCATTTAGACTTCTCTTAACAAAATGATGCAAATAGGGTAAGAGATAAAAATGTACCATTATACGCTGGATCCTTCGGTACATTTTGCACTAAATAGTAGTTCTCTTTCAGATTTGCAGTTTTGTTAATCAGAAAAATCAAGGTTTTAATTCTTACAAATGTGCAGTTGAAAATAGAAAAGATTTGAGAAAGGTTCATACATGCCTGATATATCTTTTTTTTTTTTTTTGAGGCAGGGTCTTGCTTTGTAGTTCAGGCTGGCCCTGAGCTCACTATGGTGCCCAGGCAAGCCACCGCGAACTCAGCAATCCTCCTGTCTCTGCCTCCTGAGTGCTGGGATTACAGGCATGAGCCACCACGTCCAGCATTGTGGTATGCGGTGTTGATTGTTGGTGGGCGTGTCTCCACGCCCAGCATTATATGTGGTTACCAGGGATCGAACTCAGGACCTTGCGCTTGAGAGGCAGGCGCTGGAACCACTGAGCTAACCCTCTGGCCCTGCCTCATATATCTTATTTGGGGACGATAAGAGAGCTGTGGGTCTAGGAAGGGAATTTATGTATGATTATTTTTGTTTCCATAGTAGATGGGGTAAGATCATTTCAATCGTGTTCCAGTTCATTCTTATTTGACCAACTCTATTTTGTGGGTCTGAGATTTTGAGGAATTTAGGTAGCATAATGTGATTCCACTAGGGGACAGCAGAGGCCAGACCTTTGCATTGCACATTTTCTGGCTGCAGAGT
This sequence comes from Thryonomys swinderianus, assembly GCA_004025085.1. Classification (NCBI taxonomy): domain Eukaryota; kingdom Metazoa; phylum Chordata; class Mammalia; order Rodentia; family Thryonomyidae; genus Thryonomys; species Thryonomys swinderianus. Next base: position 12,318 of record PVIC010015810.1, read on the forward strand.
AGATCTTAACAAGTATCAAGCTGGAAACTAGTTAAAATTCCCAACTTGGGAAGGTTTTGTGGTTTGTGGAAAATACTAGTTCTTTAAGAAATCAATGAGGATGTTTTTATAGTCTTTATTGGTTTGTAAGTGGAAATAATAGTGAGAAGACAGTTTCCATGAGCGTTACGTTACTGTGAATGTCTTATACTTAAGATGGGAGCAGTATCCACTAGTGAAATTGGTCATTTCTTTCCTCTGCTTAAGTCCTGTCATCAGTCTATTCTCCCAGGACGGAAGCTGATGCTTCCTTGCATTGCATCCTGCCTTTGTTGGTTTTAGGATTTAAGAGCTTAGCAAGAGGTCAAAACACATCCTTTGTTTTGTATCCGGAAGCAGTGAGAAGCTGGGGTAGAACATAGCCAGTGTAGATAGAAAGGTAGACAAGGTCTGCTATATCTTGGGAGTCTAACATTTCCCAGGCACTTCCCCACCCTTACTCTCTGACCATCTACTCAGTATAGCAGGCAGTAGTGATCTCTTGTCTGATGGCTTCCCAGTTCATTCAGAGTAACAGTGACCTCCAAACCTATACCTTCATCCTTCTCCCACTCTCACATCTCATTTTTCTTCCCTAGTTCTCTGGATCCCACTCTGCTCTTTTTTGTATATCTAGACATCCTCTTGTCTTAGGGCTTTTGTATTAACTGTTTCTCCTGAAATGCTTTTGTCTCAAGTATCCACACAGTTGCTTTTCTTACCTCCCCAGCCATTTTCCCTCCTGTCTCTTACTTTTCCATTTTCCATAGCCCTTATTACCTTCTACAAAAGCATTTACTTTGTATTTTGTTTCCCCCTCCTCCATTTTTTTTTATTTTCTCCTTATTAAATTGTCAGTTCCTTAAAAGCAGCAATGTTTGTCTCTTTATTGACATGCTTTAAGTACTTTGAAAAGGGCATATTGTGGATTTTGAGATAATAAATCAGACTCATGAACCACTTTTACCCAATATATGATCTATTGCTGTGTAGCAAATTGCTCCCTGGCCAAGTGGTATACAGAAATAACCATTTATTTCAGTTTCTTTGGCTTGAGAATCCAGGTGTGGCACAGCTGGGTCCTCAACCTCTCAGTGTCATCATGAAGGTGCTCTGAAGGTGTCACAAGAGTGCTTTGAGGCTCAACTGGGAAAGGTGAATTTCCAGGTTCATTCGTATGATTGGTTGTTTGATTTCTTCTCTGGCTATTGATCAGAGTAGCTTCTTAGTTCCTTTTTATATGGGATTCTTAGAAGGACAACTCAAAGACTCCAGCTGATTTAATCAGAGTGTGAGTGTCAGGAGAAGCAAGAGAGAAGGATGGATGCAGCAGTGTCTTTATGACGTAGACTTGGTTCCATTTTACATCTGCAGTATGTTAGTGCTTACAAAAGTCAGACCTGTTCCTTGCCAAGGGACTACAAAGGGTATGCACACAAGATGTACAGAATTTTGAAAGTTGTTTTGGAAGCTGTTTATCACATTCAGTGTAATGCTTAAGTAATTATAAGGATAAAAGAAATATTAGGGTACAGGTAAAACAGGAACAGGACTAGGACTGGCCTTCCTTGACTTACTAAGTCATACTCTGACTCAGATAAACAAAGAAGACTAAGAGTGTATGGTATATCATGTCAATAGATGGTCTGTTTATACCTGGTCCTCTACGGCCATACCATCCTGAACACATCCAATCTTACCACTTTATACCTGGTCACAAAGCTTACCAGACACATACCCCTTGAGTCTATAGATTGAACAATCCTGGCATGTCCTATTAAAAGCATCTTGCATATGGGGATTCTTGTGCTAGCCATATTTATTTCTGATGAGTACTTAGTATTTTTTTTTTGTTTTTTTTTTTTTGTTTTGAAACAGGTTCTTGCTTTGTAGTTCAGGCTGTCCCTGAGCTCACTATGTAGCCCAAGCAAGCCTCAAACTCAGCAATCCTCCTGCCTCTGCCTCCTGAGTGCTGGGATTACAGGCGTGAGCCACCACACCTGTCATTGTGGTATGTGGTACTGATTGCTGATGGGTGTGAGTTGCCACACCTGGGATTGTTGCATGTGGTTACCAGGGATCAAACCAGGGACCTTGAGCTTACTAGGCAGGCAGGCAGGCACTGAAACTACTGAGCTAAATCTCTGGTCTGTCATTAGTATTTTTATGAAGAGATTTGACAATATTTTTAAATGCCAGGACAACCTCTTCCCTGCCTCTCAACTGTGTACAGCAAAGAAAATGGATGGACTATGGCTTAGCCAATTACTTTTTTTTTTTGTATCAGGGATCAAACTTGTGATCTTACGCTTGTGAGGCAAATGCCAGAACCACTGAGTGAAATCCTCAGCCCTTAGCCGAAAATTCAATAACTATTTGTTGAGTGAATAAATGCATGGATTTGTTTAGTCCAGAGAACAACCTTGTGAAAGATTTTCATATCAGGAAATGCCTCACAGAGTCTTTGACGTAAAGTAGGTCTAACATCATTTAGTTAAATACCAGACCTGGATTTATATTCAGTTCTTTCTGACTCATACTTGCTAGAGTGCCTTAACACAGCTGTTGTTACTTAATGGATTCTAGTGGTTGCTGCTTCCATGCAGGGCTTCTAGAATGGATTTGAAAGTCAGGTTCTTGGAAAAAGGAGATAGATGTCTATTTAAATTTGCTATTTGTGTTTTCTGTCATTTGAACTGTACTCCATAGCTGTTTAAATACTGTCTTTAAAGTTAGTACACTTAGGTTTGGATTTGACTTAGTTGGCTGGTGGTCGTGTACCTTTGGACCAGTTTTAACTTCTAAGTCTGTTTCTTCTCCTTTAAAATGCAGTTAATTATACCTGGCTCATGTACTTGTAGGTGGTATTAGTATTGCTTTCAATTTTGTTTTTAGTCTGAATCTATTAAAATCTAATGTAGCCAGGGGCCTGGGGATTTAGCTCAGTGGTACTGTGCTATCTCACAAGCACACTGGTACTGAGAGAAAAAACAATCTAATGTAGCTTTAAAAAAATTTTCCCTAAGAACAGAGTTGAAAAAAGTTCAGTGATAGTCAACTTCTCTGTTGCTGAAAGCAGTACCTGACACTCACCTTTTACAGGAAGAGAATTTTAATATGGCTATGGTTTCTGGTAGATTCAGTCCAACATTGGCTGGCTCGTGGGGGAGCAAAGTTCTTACTCATGGCAGCTGAAAGCAAAGCAGGGGAAGAGGGCTAGAGTAGACCGGTCAGGGACCACACAGAACCCAAGGCTGCACCTCCATGACCCACCCAGACACACGTAGCAGTGTGCTCCACCAGGCCCAAAGGGCAGATCCGGTGCCTATCATGATGGCACCTGTTTGTTATTTCTGAGATTTTAGGCAACAGGCAACAGTCTTTGTCTCAGAATATTTTCAATCGTGTCTTTTTTTTTTAATTCCAGTAGAGCGTTTTTAGACATTCCCTAAGTCAGAGATACTCTTTTTCTTTGAATAGTGATTTCTTTTTGTACCACAGCGTGTAGGAGGAACAGAACAGTTCGGCTGAGATTTCTTATGTCTCTCTTTCTGTATGCGTATTACAGACTGCATTGTTCTCCCATAGTGATGTGAAGTCTTGGGGATGGTTCCCACAAATAAGGCTAAGGAGTAGAGAGAAAAAAAAAGAGAAGAGGGGAAAAAGACAAGGACTGTAAAATAGCAAAATGCACCCAATGAATATCTCCCTTTACCTCTGGATGAAACTTGTATTGTGAACAATGACTAGTATATTAATAATCATGATTTTAGAATTTAGGGAACCTAAACTCAAGTATATGGGTAAGTAAGAAAATGTATATAGTGATAAAATATTTATCTGGAGATATACAGCTAATAAATAGTAAAAAAGGAATGAAACCCAATTCTTTTTATTCTAAATTTGTTTTTATCTGCTGATGTGTCTAGAGATCATTTACTTTCATTCATTTACCAAATATTTATCAAGCAGCTATTATGGTCCTATACCGTTTATATGCATGTCCTCAAATGTAATAGTCCAGAAAAATATTGGTAGTACTAAAAGGTGTATTAAGTCAGGTAAGGGTGATATGGTCATGTAAATATTGGTAGTACTAAAAGTTGTGTTAAATCAGGTAAGGGTGATACAGAAAACATAAAGCATTTTAGTGTGTTTTAAAATTTATTTTCAATAACATGTTTTGACAAGTGATTGCGTTTTCTACTCATACGCTAGGCAATAATGGCAAAACAATGGCCAACACCCAAAACTCACTAACTGAAATGTTTTTGTGTGTGTGCTTCTGTATATATATTTAAATTATAAGAATGGAATTGTTCTAAAGTAGACTCTTTTAGAACCTGAATTATTAACATGGAGAACCAGGCTTGGAAAATAGATGGTGGCTAGTTAGTTTTAAATCGGGTCATAGCATAAGACCATGATTGACAGTGTGAATAGGAAAAAGTAACAGAGACTCAACTAAAATGGAGTTGGTATGTTGAAAATCTGAACTGGAGTGAAACTTTTTTTTTTGAGACAAGGTATTCTCGTGTAGTTCAGGCTGACTTTGAGCATATTATATAGCCTGAGCTGGCCTGATATTTGTAAAAGTCTTCCTGCCTCAATTTCCTGAATGCTGAGGTCACAGACATGTGCCACCCAACCCAGCAGGATTATTGACTTTTGGGTCAAAAGCAGATTAATACCATAACAGCAGGGCTGTTCTCCTTGTGGCCATAGTGCTTTAAAAATTATTTCAATGGAAAATTGCCATATGTGTCTAAGCCAAGGATTTGGTTTATTTTAGCTAGAAAAACTAGTGAACTGTAGAATGTGGAGATCAGCTTCCTGATTTAGATAATTATGATCCACCTCTTGAAGAGTTTTATTTTTGGGGGGAATCTTGGTATACTGTAATTGCAAAAGCAGTATATTAGAAGTTTTAAAGTCCTTCATGGATAGTAACCAGTTGGTTTTAGACAACCTTCTTGGCTTCTTTTATTTGTTTCTTCTTTTGGTTGCTTGCTTTTAGAAATTGGTACATTAATGTAAAATTAAGTTCCTAAACTTGGAAGAGCTGGATAAATGCAACGTGATATTAATACTTATGAAAATGAAAATTGTTTGAGATGCAAGGCTTTTTATATGATGCCAGGAATAGCTCTTAAAATAATCTATCTATATTGGAATTTTAAAATAAAGGTCTTATGAAAGACATTTATTTCTCTTATATTTATCATTTCATAGGGCCGGGGATATGGCTTTTAAAATCTAAAAGCTTGGGCTGGGGATTTAGTTCAGTGGTTCCAGTGTCTGCCTTGCAAGCACAAGGTCCCGAGTTCGATCCCCAGTAACCACATACCACGATGCTGGGCTTGGGTGGCTCATGCCCACCAGCAGTCAGTACCACACACTACAGTGCCAGGCATGGTAGCTCACTCCTGTAATCCCAGCCCTTGGGAGGCATAGGCAGGAAGATTGCTGAGTTTGAGGCTTGCCTCGGCTACATAGTGAGCTCAGGGCTAATCTGAACTACAAAGCGAGACCCTGTCTCAAAAAAAAAAAAAAATCTAAAACACTAGCACATGAGCCTTGCTTTTATTCTTGAAATGAAAGCTCACTGAAGATTGTTTTTTGTCTGCATGTGGAGGTAATTTGTATTTTACCTTGTCTTGGGGAAAGATGTATATGACATTAAATAGGTAAAATAGCTAATTGAGATCTTAACAAATACTCATCAAGCAGGATATTTATTTATTTATTTATTTATTTATTGAGACAGGGTCTTGCTTTGTAGTTCAGGCTGGCTCTGAGCTCACTATGTAGCCCAGGCAAGCCTCGAACTCAGCAATCCTCCTGTCTCTGCCTCCCGAGTGCTGGGATTACAGGCATGAGCCACCACGCCCGGCTATTTATTTATTTTTTAAGACAGGTTCTCACTATGTAGTTAAGACTAGTCTTGAACTCACTATGTTGTAGCCAGGCTGGCCTTGAACTCCTGGTGGTCCTCCTGCCTCTGCCTCCTAAGTTCTGGGATCACAGGTGTGGACCACCATACCTGGTATGTAGGATTTATTTTTGAACATAATTTTCTACTTTCCTTTAGGGATGTTTTTTCTGAATGTGGCTGTTACAGTCTGTCATAAGCACATATAGCCATTTATATATATTTTGTTAGCTATAGTTTGAAAGGATTCAGACATGGTCTTTTGTGACTTGGATGCTATTCCTTTTCCCATATACTTCTTGGTATCATGACTAGATAGATAAGATAGATATAAGTGACTGGCCTTATTATTTCCTGCTTTTGGGTAATTTAGAAGTATGCTTTCCATTTTAACTTTTTGATTCTGTAGAAATTTCTCTTAGCCCTTGGTCATGGTTCTTGGCCTCTGCAGACTTATGGGTCCATTTATTTCATCTTGCTGTCTCTGAATTAGGATATAGAAGGTTAAAAAGGTTGGCTATCCCTTTCCCATTGTTTTCTGCCTTCCTCACTACTTCTATTGGACCATACAGAATACCTTCAGAAGGAAAAGAGCTTAATTTATTTTTATTTTTAATTGAATTCTTTATTGGTACATTATGTACACAGCTCACAATCACACACAACATTGGGGAATTTGTACCAAGATGTGACACAGGTCAATTCTCATTTTTACCCATATCCCTCCCCACCCCCTCACCCCCCCTATATACATACTCTTTTATTTTTTTCCGAATCATATTTATTCCTTCCCCTCATTATGTTCCCATTCTTTTGGGAATATCCAAATTCCTTTTGGATATTTCCCATTCTACAAAAACTATCATACATTCTAGAGGACCTTTGCATCTACAGGTGCGAAAAGAGTTTAATTTGATCTTAAGAATCTGGCTTCACTGATAGCATGTTGGGACTGGTCATTGTTAACTGATTCCACTCATTTTTTTTTTTTTTTTTTTTTTTTTTGAGACAGGGTCTCGCTTTGTAGTTCAGGCTGGCCCTGAGCTCACTATGTAGCCAAGGCAAGCCTTGAACTCAGCAATCCTCCTGTCTCTGCCTCCTGAGTGCTGGGATTACAGGCATGAACCACCACTCCCGGCACTGTGGTATCTGGTATTGTTGGCTGGTGGGCATGAGCCACCATGCCCAGCATTGTGGTACGTGGTTATTGGGATCGAACTCAGGGCCTTGTTCTTACAAGGCAGGCACTGGAACCACTGAGCTAAATCTCTGGCCCTCATTCCAGTCTTTTGAAACCTGGTCTGTCCTTGGTGAGGTCTTGTTGCTGAAAAAGCTGTGTTATTTCTGATAATTGTTTACTTGGGGTGATACCTCATTACTTTATACACACATAACTTCTGTTTTCATGGATGGTTCGGTCTAGTACCATCTAGTACCAGAAGGAGTGTTTTACATGAATTCTCCTGTGTAGTAAATGAAGATGAAAACCTTTGAGTCCTGTAATTTTGCATTTAAAATACAGGGAAGATAACTTGGCAGTAGTTTTTCAGTTATCAAACAATTAGATAAAAAGGTAAACTGTATGTTCAATTTTACTGTCTTCCCAGGTTTATGAGAAAAAATAAAGAACTATGAATAAAAAAGTATTTACTGGACTCTCAAATGTTATATTTTCCCTGTGGAAAATTAAACTTATCCTCTAATTTGAGACTACTTTCTAGTTCTTTGAGTCTCAGTTTAGATGTCATTTTCTCAAGGGAGTTTTCCTAACACTAGGAATGCATTAACCAGAGTTCTCTGTTAGTATTATTAGACTTTCCTGTGTTGTCTATCACATTTAAAATCCTGAATTATTACTGGGTTTAATATCTTTCACAATCAGTAACTCCCTTAGCAACCAGCACTATGTCTGATGTATGTATGTGCATACATGGCCCTTTAAAATTTTTAAAAAATTAGTGATTTAATTAAAAGAAAATGTTTTTTTGAGACAGGGTCTCACTCTGAAATTCAGTCTGGCTTTGACCTCATGGCAATCCTCCTGCATTAGCCTCCTGAGTGCTGAGATTACAAGCTATGTTACTGTGCCCCATTTTGATTTAACTTACATTTTTCTGTGGCTGTACATGCAAGGACATTCATACATTTTTTTTGTATATTAGATTAGTTTTATCTTTTGCGTAGGAGTTGTAAAGTCAATGTGTAAGGCAAAAATTACCTTTAGTCATCAGAATAAAGTGTAATATCATCACTCAATAGGTTGTTAAAACCAATTTCTTTCCGAGCAATCAGTGGTAAAGTTTTACCATATCCGAGGTTCTCTAAAAACAGACTCCAGTGCACCTTTATATTAATCTGTCCTGCTATCCATTTTTATCTTTCAGCTTTAGACTTACCTCTTTTTGTAGTTGTCTCTTTAGCTTTTGAGCTTTTGGTTTCTTCTCAATTGGCTGTGCTGTTCTCCTTTGGAGAACCATAGCTTTTTCTGTCCTATTTTAAAGTATGAAATTCCATTGGTTATTACAGTTTTCCCCTCTGGCAAGCCTGAAGTAGTCTGTCTTCAGTTCTCTCTTGGCATTTATGGCCCATGGCTGTCCTTTGGCACTGACTTAACCATTCTATGAATGTTGTCCTAAATCTCTTACTAGAATGGTTTCTTTACTGGTCAACTTAGATGTTAGGTTATGGAGGACATGAATTTTCATCTTTTGTTTCTTTGTGTTCTTTAGTTTGTACCTGGTATATATTTTCCTCAGCGAATATTTTGTTATTTGGTTAGTTATAAAAAATATGCTCCTTATTTTGTAGCTTGCGTCTAGAAGAGAGTGCCTCGAGATATTTTGTTTAGTTAAATAGATTTCCCCAAATATCCCATTTCATTTTCTTTTTGTGCTTATACATGTATTAGCAAGTACTATGATATCAGTAATATCTGCAAGAAAGTATTACATAAAGTTTAACTACAGGACACCTTGTAGCCCATGTGAGCCCAAATTTCTGAAGATATATCACAAAAATATTTTCTTTTAGGTAAGGAAGAGGAGTAAAAAGAAGTGGAAGCAGGTGCTTTCCCTGTGTAGAGATCCTTTCTTCAACCTGATGCCTCTGAATTACTTTATCTTAAAGATCTTAGTACAGTCCCCTGGAAAGTGAATTGGTTACTACAGAGTCCACAAAAGAATGTACAAATCTGGAAAAGAAAAATTTGCATACATATTTTGATTCTAAATTTATTGAGCCATCATAAGATCATTGTAAGTTTCTTTTGGCCTCTACAATTACAAGAGGTGTTCAGGGTACAGGCCATTGGCTCCCAGACATTTGTTAGTACAGTGAACTGCTGAAATGTGTATACATTTTTTAATGGACTCTGTATGTTTGTTTGTTTATTTATTTTTTTGAGACAGGGTCGCTTTGTAGTTCAGGCTGGCCCTGGGCTCACTATGTAGCCCAGGCAAACCTTGAACTTGGCAATCCTCCTGTCTCTGCCTCCCGAGTGCTAGGATGACAGGCGTGAGCCACAATGCCCAGCATTGTATGTGGTTACCGGGGACTGAACTCAGGACCTTGTGCTTGCGAGGCAGGCGCTGGAACCACTGAGCTAAATACCCGGCCCCTCTGTATGTTTATTAAATGACTAATTTTATTAGACTCCTCTAGTGACTTGAATCAAGTAGTTTTTCCTTACTGTATAGATAGAGACCTATTTAAGCAGTTACTTTTAGTTGTTTTCTTTCTTTGGTGCTTGCTCCTCTGCTGGGACACAGCGTGGTAGTCACTAAGAATTAGTATGTGTGTTGGGCCAGTGATTTAGGTCAGTGGTTCTGATGTCTGCCTCGCAAACAAACACAAGGTCCTGAATTTGAGCCCCAGCACCATATACCACAATGCCGGCCGTGGTGGCTTATGCCTGTAATCCCAGCACTAGGGAGGCAAAGGTAGGAGGATTGCTGTGAGTTCAAGACTAGTCTGGGCTACATAGTGAGCTCAGGGCCTGCCTGAACTACAAGGTGAGACCCTGTCTCAAAAAACTTAAAAAACAAACAAACAAACTGGAATGTGTGTTGGCAGTATGATGTCAAGTGGTCGGAGCACTAGGTGTTTTTGTTTTTGTTTGTCACAGAAGACTAAAAACTGGTGCTCCTAGTATTTATTAATTAGATGAACTGGGTTCCATGTTACCTACTTATTTCAGTGTTTAAATGTAAAATGCAGATTGCATAGATGTGTTAGATTTCTATCTTATCTTCATTTAGGTACAAAGAAGATGGTGAAGCTTTATTAATTTTACTTCCCTCAGAAGAGCAAGGAATGGTGCAGCAACTTCTCCAGAAGAAAGTACCCGTGAAGCAAATCAAGTAAGAGCTACTGGTGTTAATGTAAGGAGAGTGAAGATCTGAACTCACTGTTTTATGGCTTACAACATTTCCTTCCTTGTAGTCCATTCAGCTTCCTGGTTTAAGACATTACAAAACCCAAAATAATCCATTGTTTTTCTTTTAAAGAAGCATTAGGTTTCACACAAATTGGAGGGGAAAGTGCAGAGAGTTCTGGTGTAGTTCCTGCACCTCACTCATGCAGCCTCCCCTAGAAATCAGCATCTCCCAAAAGCTTGGAGCGTTTTTTACACTGTTAAATCAGTGCCACCCAAAGTCCTGATGATTTCTCTTGTATATTTGCTAGGCTTCTGCTCTTATGTACCATGTGGAGAATATTCACTGCCCTCACAGTGCTCCGTGCTCTGCCTGTTCAGCCTTCTCTCTCCATGAACCTTTGGCAAGCACTGGTCATCTCACCGTGCATAGCTTTGGCCTTTTCAAAATGTCATGAGTTGGAATCAGTATTAGCCCTCCAGATTGGCTAATAAGTATGACTAATATGTATTTAAAGCTCTTCCTTATCTTTTCATGGCTAGAGAAGTCATTTCTTTTTTGTGCTGAAGTGTGTATCGTCTACATGTCATAGCTTATCCATTCACTTACTAGGACATATTGAGGTTTGGGGAACTGTGAGTAAACATTCACATGCACGTTTTTTCGGTGGACATTTAGCTCCTTTGAGTAACTGCCAAAAACATGATAGCAGGATTGTTTGGTAAGAATATGCCATGGTGCCTGAAAATAAGATCAAACTGGAAAATAATCTGCCTTGAAAATGCCAGTCTACATCAGCCTTTTCTTGCCCTCTTTGCCATCACTGTTCTCTTGGTGCTCTGTAAGGGACACAAGGCAAAAATTGGCAGATTACTGCTGGCATTTTATTTTTTTTGTTGAGGCAGGGTCTCGCTTTGTAGTTCAGGTTGGCCTTGAGCTCACTATGTAGCCCAGGCAAGCCTTGAACTCAGCAGTCCTCTTGCCTCAGCCTCCCAAGTGCTGGGATTACAGGTGTGAGCCACCACCTCTGGCAGTGGTGTTGTATGTGGTTACTGGGGATCGACCCAGGGACCTTGTGCTTAAAGGTGCTGGATTACAGGCGTGAGCTACCACACCCGGCATTGTGGTATGTGGTACTGATTGCTGGTGGGCGTGAGTCACCACATAGCACTGGCATTTTTTATCTCTGGTTTTCAAGGCTGATTATTTGCTGGTTAGGTCTTATTTTTAGGGAAGCATCGTGTTTAGATTTGTAAGAAAACTTGTCCTCTTAGGAGAGCTGTACCACTCTGTATTGCCATTAGCAGTGTATGAGAATTCCTGTTGATTGAAACTGTCAGCATTTAGGATTGTCCATGTTTTGGATTTTAACTATTCTAATGTACGTGTAGTGGTATTTTCCATTATTACAGATTGCATTTCCCTGATGACACAGAACATGGAGTTTCTTTTTGTATGCTGATTTGCCTCTATTTCTTTTTGAGAGAGATTCTGTTAAGGTCTTTGACCCGTTTATAAATTGGATTATATGGAGAGTTTTTGTCGTTGTTGTTGTTTTGTTTTGATTTTTATTTTTTAATTTACTGAGTATTTAACCAGTACTGCCCACCCTGCCTCCAAAAAAATTGCATAAGTGTGCCCTCTGTTCCAGTATAGGTCTCTGCCTGTGTCTACAACATAGTTAAGTGTGATCATGGGCCAATTAGTCATTGGTCCATCTAGATGTTTCATTTAAGGGGAATGAATGTGCAGTCTTAAATGGTGCTGAAATAAGACCCAGACGTAAGATATAGCTTCAGTACAGAAACTCTCAAGTGATAAGGGTGCATAAGGAGAACAGAGACACTTACCAAGTGGTTTTTCGGAGGCTGGTAGATGAGGAGAGAATGATAAACAGTTTGATGAGGATTGGTTTAATTTGTTACATATGATTGATTGATGATCTTATAGCCTGTAGAAGTTAATAATTAGAGTGGGATAAAATTCCTATGGAAAATAAGTATATGTGACTCAATATTTAATGAATTATATACTTTCTATATGTGCTGTTATGTGTGAGGAATAGATCTTAAAACCTCATCTGCTATCTCTTAGCCTTTAGTTTTAGAGATTTTTGAAGTCATCTTTCTCTCCTGTATTTTCAGTCCTCTTTCCCTGTTTTTCTTTTGTGGAAGTTTTTTTTTTATCCAAGTCACATACTTTTTTCATCCATTTCCAAGATAGTAATGACATTGTTTCCAACAGGTCTAAAGCAATGCAGCTGGGACACTAATGGAAGGGGGTGGACTTTAGCATTTCTGTCTTTAGCATTTCTTTTTGATTCACTTTCGAGATTTTGCTCTCTCCTCACATTGTTTATGTTGTCTGCTTTGTCCCCTAAATCCTTAGTATATTGTTTGCAAATTCCTCATTCATTAATTTGGTATCTTTGCCGTGGCTATTCATAGTATTTACTCTATCTTCATTTTTTTTTTTTAACATTTTAGTATGACTTGTTATTTCCTAATAGCCTGGACATGATGTATTGAGTAAGAAAGAACTGGTATAAATAGTCCTTCATTGTGTGGTATAATGGGTGTCCACACTTTAGGGGAGAAGCATTTTGTAGCCGTCTGATTAGATTTCAGTCTGTGCTTCTGATTGTGAACTTCAGAAGTACCTCTTAGTACCCATCTCCCAACGTAAGTGGGACAGGGTGGCTACAGCTGGCTTTCCCTGTCTTGGTGTCATCTAGGGTGTTAGCTTTTCATTGCCATGAGAAAATCACCTGATAAGGAGGACAGACTTATTTTGGTTCACATCTCTAGAGGTTATTAGCTTGAAATCTCCCAGCTGCATTGCTTTAGACCTGTCGTGAGGCAGAGCACCATGGGGGAACATGTAAGGAAAGCTGCTCTCCTCGTGGTAGTCGGGAACCAGAGAGAGACAGGAAGGGGCTGGGGACCTGATATCCCTTTTGGAGACATGGCCACCACCAATCTGCGGGACTTTCTTTCACAAGGCCTCATTTCCTAAACAGTCCACCCCCTTCCATTAGTGTCCCAGCTAATAACCAAGCCTTAAACCCCTGGTGTTTGGTGGACATTTAAAATCCAAACCATAGCAGTTAGGCTCTGATAAAGCTCTAGATTTGATTCTTATTATCAAGGCCTTCAGGAGAAGTCGGTTAGGAAGAGCAGGGGCTCTGGTGTCTTTCAGAGTACTTCTCTGCCCCTCTGGTCAGACATATGACAGGAGTTTCTGAATATTTCTTGTGAGGACCTGGTTGGACATCTGGTGGTAAAGCTTACAGAAGTGCAGGGACCTCTTAATGTCAATAGATTGCCCCTCCTGCATTTTTTTTCTTGGAGTTGTTCATGCTGAACTGTGAGCCATTTGTGAATTACAATTTAGCTTTTCTGCCTGGGCACTGGTTCCTCTGCTGGTTTCTGTTGAGTCTGCTCCACTAAGCTGTGACTGCCTGTATCTACCTCTGTTGCTTCTGTCTTCAGGACTGTAGTTCTCCCTGGATCCTCATAGTTCTAACAGATCCAAGAGGAATTGTTGATTTGTTTCTTTGTGTATGTTCACTGCTTTGTTTTTGAGATGGAGTAGTGATTCTTGAACTCTTTATGTATAGTACTAGAAATCAGAAGTATGACTTTTTAAAATAAACAGTTTTTTTAGAGTAGAAGAGATAAGAGATGGAAAGGAAAATTTCTAACTTTAAGAAGCATTGACATTTGGAAGGATAAAACATCACGGATGATATTATTTTGTAGCTGCCTGTCCGTTTCAAAGGACACGGAGGATGTGTGGTTTAGCATTAGTAGAATGCATCAGGCTCCCCTGTATCACAGAGCCATTGAAACACCCTGGCCTGATTTACCAAAAAATAATTTTGAAGGTGGTTGGATGAGGTGTGCAGCTGTTGAAGATGTAGAATCAAATTAGCCATGAGTTGCTAATTATCAGTATTGAAAGTCTTCTATCATTGTATGTTTGGATATTTTCTGTAATGAAAAATAACTTCATCCATCATCACTGTGGCAGCTGTAGGGACAAAGTGGTTCAATCTAAAATCAGTAAAATGCATAGAGTGCTTTATGTGGAAATCTAGACCCTTGTAAAAATTTTATTCTTTTCTATAGCTTTTTTGGGGCAATTTTAAGGAATCCTGTTATGTCTAATTTCTAAATAGGTAAATCAATATAATCATAACTACTTGTTTATTATTATTTGAAACTAATATTGTACTAAAAATGGCAACATTTATGAAAATGACATTAGGTTTGACTTTTTTTATTAATCCATTTCCCAAAGGAGAAACAGATTATTTTTATAAAGTTAGGAAATAATCAGTGCTAACTGTAGTGTTCACTCTCTCAGCATGGGGTATTTAGAGAAGGGTCTGCCATGTCATTTCTTCTTCTTTTTTTTTCTTCTGTTTTATTTATAAGACACAGGACAGTTAGATATAAGTCTAGGTTGATTGATTAATGAGAAATGTTGGTAAATATTTAAAAATAATAAGAAATAGGAAAGTGCTATGTGTTAGTTTCTCAAATTGAGATTTCTTAGTTTAACTTTTATCTATTTTTGTTATAAAGAATTAATCCAGAAAAGCTCATAGATGTCCAGAAAAAATTGGAATCCTTTTTAGCCCAAGATCAAGATTTAAAAGAAAGAGCTCAAAGGGTAAGTCATTTTTAAATTTGATACTTTTATTAGAATAGCATACGCAATAATCTTAAATTTCATTATTTTGTGCTACTTCTTTATTGGGTGGTTGTGCCTCAAATACTTAAGTAATGTAAGTTTTGTGTTGTGTTAATAGGGCTAGATTGCTCATAAAATGTTTTTTGCAGTAACTGCTATAGTCTGGAAAGAGGCCCACTGACAGTTTTCTGTAAGATGATGTTTAGATGTGAGGTGGTCTGGTACAGAGTATACTTGGCAAATTTTTCATTTCTTCAATAAAGTTGTGATAAGTCTTAAGTATACTCAATAAACTTTTCATTGCTTAATAGAGTTGCTGTAAATCTCTTTAGGAAGTCCTCTTTTTCTGCTGTTTTACTGTCCTACATTGTAGCTGTATGATCTGTGCTTTGCCTGAACCACATCAACAAATGTGCTAGTGAGTAAGGATTCAAAGGCAGGGTTCTATTTCAGCAGATAGATGACATGGGAGGAAGAAAATAACATGATGTGGGAATTGCAGCTAAGTGAAATAGGCCAGGTAGTAAAATGTTCTATAGTCAGGCTTTAATATTAGATTTGAAACTGGATATAACCAACAAAGTACAACAAAATACATTTTATTTAAAGATCAAAACTTTTCTTTTTTCCTAATTTACTTTTTGTGTTAGCAATTTGTTGTTATGTTTCTAAGGTTAAAATTTGAAACTTACTGTGTATCAGGTACTTAGTCATGACATGACAGTTTTCATGGTTTTTAACCTTTCCCACAACCTGTAAAAACCAACAACGTATACTTATCATGACTGATAAGTTCTAGTTTGAAGTTGTGTAGGGTCACATAGTTATTAAAATGGTAGTCTAGTCAGGCATGGTGGCTTACATCTATAATCCCAGCACTCGGGAGGCAGAGGCAGGAAGACTGCTGAGTTCAAGACTTGCTAGGCTACATAGTGAGCTCAGGGCCAGCCTGAACTATAAAGCGAGACCCCGTGTTAAAAAAACAGAAAAATATAAAAATAAAATGGCAGTCTAGAGAGTCAGATTCATGTCTTTGATGACTCTGCTACATTAAGAGAAATTAATCTGAAATAAGAGAAATCCAAATACTAAAGTATGTAAAGTTGCACTTCTGTAAGTTACTTCACCTGAAGTTCAGTGAGAAAGCTCTTGAAATAAATTGGTCTTCTTTTTTCTTTTAATTTTTAGCCATGAAACCATTTGTGTGCATATTTTGTTTAACAAACAGTCTTCAAGCTAGGAATCTTCTTTTAGAAGCTTTGGGAATAATACACAGATTAAATGACATATAGAATTCTCTAATGGCATGACTTACTACACAGTCAGGAGGTCATTCAATTATCTGTCAGGAAAATTGGAAGGATGTTGTTTCATTGGTTTGTGCGTACAAGAAACGAGCCTTCCAGAAAAAGATTATAGAATAGCACAGTGAAATAATTGACGTGATTTATTGGGTGTCATGCATGGTTTAGCAGAATGGCTGTATTACCAACAGCAGCAAGCTATCTCATAGAAGTGATTTTTTAGCTCTTGATTATAGTTTGAATGGTAGTAAAATGATAAGCAACTGGAGTGATTTTTTTTTTTTTTTTTTTTTGGTGAGTGGTTGCAGGGGAAAAAAATTACCCTTGAATTGGAGCCTTTCATTCTTGTTCTCCCCATCCAGACAGAGAAAACTGTTGGAGTTAGTTGGGTAGAAAGGATTGTTATAAAATTAGTTTAAGAAATAGGGGAAGAATTAAATATACTTTACAAAAAATAATTTAAAAATAAAAATGAAAATAATTTGATGCATTTTGTTTTTAATTTTATG
Organism: Thryonomys swinderianus; assembly: GCA_004025085.1. Lineage (NCBI taxonomy): Eukaryota > Metazoa > Chordata > Mammalia > Rodentia > Thryonomyidae > Thryonomys > Thryonomys swinderianus. The sequence goes on from PVIC010015810.1 coordinate 29,152, forward strand.
AAATGACAATGGACCAGAACATTGACTTTTTGGTTTATAAAGTCCTAACATGAATATAGCTTTGCTTTAAACAAAAATGGTAAAAAAATATTCCAAGGATGATGACTTAACTTGAAATTATAATGAAGAAAAAGGAAAAGCTTCAGTAACTTTTTTCCTGTGGTGATTTTGTTAAGCTCACTTAATAAAGTAAAATCTTGTTTTGTTGAAAAACTATCTTTTGACCATCATACTAATATTATCATAAGAAATACCTACTGATACTTCCTATATTACAGAAGATATGCTAGATATTTTATCTGGATTTTTCTCATTTTGTTGTTGCAAGTATGTTACTGTTTTTTGTTGTTGTAAGTATATGTTACTGTTATTTTTTGATAGCTGAGGAAACTATCATTTAGAGAAACAAGAAATTCATTGAGCTGCTAAGATAAGGAACTCAACATATAGTACTTTATTATTCCAGTGTGTATGTGTTCTCATTATTGTAACTGAATATTAACTTCTAGAGTAGCATTTTGGGAAGGTAATAGTCCATTTTGAGTTGGCTTGATGAAACTGAATGCACAGTTTTCTGTACTACTATAGTTCTGAAAGGTAGTAGGTTTTTTAGTTCTGAAAGGTTTTTTAATGTGTATGTGTATATGGAGATATGCTGACCTATTGTGGTTTTTCACTATTGTTGAATTTATCCCTTTGGTTAGTTTTCTTTCTATGGTGAACCCTTGACTGATGAACTCGATCATTTCCTGAGGGAAGGTTGGTTATAAGTCCATGCAGCAGAGATTTGGATGTTTACCTGGGTTTAAACCATAGATAAGAAGAAGCAGGTGAATCTTCCAGTAACCTAATTAACCAAAGTTGTTCATATGTCAAGCCTCTTGTAACTTGAAGGTCCACTGTGTTTTGTTCTAACTTCATTCTCATTTTTATTAAGTTGTACTTCTCAACCTTTTGTTTTACAGTGTTTTGTCTCCTACATACGTTCAGTGCATCTTATGAAGGATAAAGAAGTATTTGATGTTAGCAAGTTACCCATTACTGCATATGCACTGTAAGTACAGAATATTGCTGTCATTGTGAATACTCAAAGTTAGAAGAAAACTCTTTCCAACCTGGTGATCTGAAAGTCCTGGTTTAAACAACTTTGCTTTACCCTACAAGGATCTGTTGAAAGTCTCCAGAGAAAAAGATTAAATCAGCTCTGTGGACCATTAGCTAGGTGTTCAGTTTCATATTTTTACATTTTATATATCCTTTGTCTTGGTATTTCTTACAGGTATTTGCAGTTAACTGGGCAAAATGTCGGTATTTAGTGACTGAGGTTGCCACTATATAAATGGAATGATTGCTTTTTTTTTTGGCTATTTGAAGTATTTAGAAAAGCAAATGCTTTTCACCTATAAGGAAGTGTTCATTCTTTAAGAGTTTATGTCTTGTAGGGAAAACATTGATAGAATTCTATAGAAGCTTCTCACGAGCTTCATCTTACTTTGAATATCAATATGGCATTTCCTGGACTGTGATGAACTACTATTGGGCAGAACTGCAAGTTTGGGCCACTCTCTAGGAATTTGAGTGCATTTAACTATAAATTTAGTCTAACACAAACATTCATGTGTGCAAGCTGCTGATTTCTAGTGTTGATATTAGATTGTAAGTTTAATACAGCATGTAGTTTGTCAGTTACACTACTTTTGAATCTTTAAATTGCTAGATACCAGGGTTAAGGCCACTTGTGTTTTCATGGATGGGAAACCACGTGCCATGAATAATATGGTTTTGTTTGCTTGTTTGCCACTTCATACTTTGACCATTGCTGAATATGTATGATCCATGGTTTAGGTTTTGGGTGATTTTTATGCTGTATGTGACATTGTACCCTAGTTTTCTGATCGGTTTAGCTGGAATACTAGCAACCAAGATAGATTCAGATTTTTAATATTGTAGGGCAAATATAGGAAGTATTTTATTGCATTGGACTCAAGTAAATGTCAGGCTTGCAGTCAAAGACTTCTGCTTTTTGTGATACTTAGAAACGGTAGAAAATTAACTTGATCTAAAATTATTGATCCAGTTTAAATGGTGTTTTTAGTATTTGTTACTATTTAGAGGTACAATTTTCTTGAGGTGTATAATTTCCTTTCTAAGTCTTTGATGGCCAAAAATATTGTTAGTTATGTAGTGTCAAAACACAGTTTAAAAAACTTTGCTGAAAAAACATTTTTCTTTTTTTTTTTTTTTTTGAGACAGGGTCTCACTTTGTAGTTCAGGCTGGCTCTGAGCTCACTATGTAGCCCAGGCAAGCCTGGAACTCAGCGATCCTCCTGTCTCTGCCTCCCGAGTGCTGGGATTACAGGCGTGAGCCACCACACCCGGCACTTGAAAAAACATTTTTGAATGTATGTGCAGTTCATTGTGCTTAGTGTTAACATTATACATATATATACTTCCATCTTTAAGAAGCTCAGCTATGGTAGCTAAAAAAGCATGTAAATATAAATGCATTGTATACGTCAACTAAGTTTTTGCAATAGCCTTATGTGCTAACTATTCCTCATCAGTTCCTTTTCCCAATAGGAAAAGGTCTACAGAAGGTTTTATTTTTTGTTTCTTTTGCACTGAGGCTTAAAACCAGGGCTTTCACCGAGGCCTTGCCATTTTTTTTCTTTTTTGTTTTGAGACAAGGTCTTGCTAATTTGCCCAGGCTCTGCTGAAACTTTTTTTTTTAAATTGAATTCTTTTTTTTTTTTAAATTGAATTCTTTATTGGTACAATTTATATACATCTCAAAATCACATATAACATTGGGAAATTTGTACCAGTATATGCCACAAGTTAATTCTCATTTTTACCCATATCCCTACCCACTCCCCCCTCCTCCCCCCTTCTGCTGAAACTTTTGATCTTCTTGTCTCAGCCTCCCAGATTGCTTGGCTTATAGGGATGTGCTACTATACCCAGAGGTCTAGGTCAATTAATAATGGTCCTGAGATCATGCCATCAGTGACAGAGCCAGGATTGAACCTCAAAAGCCCTATTGCTGAATCATGACTGTAGGAAAAATGCACTGAACTCATGTTATAATGTTAACTGTTTACTAAAGCAGTCTTTTTTTTTTTTAAGATAGTATTTATAATCTACCAGTGGGAATTAAGTGAAAGCTGTTAGCTTTGATACTCAGTGGGAAAGAAGACCTAATTGTAAAGTGAATTTTGATTCATATGGAGAAAACAAAATTTTTCTTTTCTTGTTCTTTTTAAATAAAATTTTATTTGATAGTTTTGATTGTGCCATAATTTCTTTCAGAAAGGGATGGGATTGTGATGATACTCCATTTCTTTTCTTTTCTTTTCTTTTTTTTCTTTGAGACAGAGTCTCGCTTTGTAGTTCAGGCTGGCTCTGAGCTCACTATGTAGCCCATGCAAGCTTTGAACTCAACAATCCTCTTGCCTCTCTGCTTCCTGAGTGCTGGGATTACAGGTTTGAGCCACCAAAGCCCAGCATTTGTGGTATGTGGTACTGATTGCTGGTGGGTGTGAGCCACCACAGCCAGTATTGTTGTGTGTGGTCACCTGGATCGAACCAGGGGCCTTGCTCTTGCTAGGCAGGCACTGGAACCACTGAGCTAATCTCCGGCCCTCCACTTCATATTTTGTAGAATTGGATTCGTCCTTTCATAGCCCTGTCTTTTTCAGTTTATGTATTAACTTGTATTTTACAAGGTACTTTTATACATTCCATATATTTCTTAATTGGATCTTCAATTAGCAACAGTGAGATAGACCTGTTCCATGTTAATATCCCATATTGTTGTGGGTTTGGTACTTGAATTGTGATTGTCTTGTTTCTATTTTAGTATTTGTTTATTTTATCCATATTACTCAAAGAAAACCCAGGTATCTAAAATGTTTTAGATAGATATTCAGTGCATTTTCACTTGCCTTTTGGATCATTTGTTTTAGAAGAACATCTAGGAATGTATGATATAGAAAGCATTGATTATAATTATATTTCCAAAGGAGGAGTGGAGTGAACTCAGCTGAAGTGTCAGGATCTGTGAGTGTGATTTCTGAGATTTCTTACGAGGTTTGTGGTAACGAGGGTGACTCAAAATTAGTTAGGAGGATAGTTTTACTTTTTAAGCACAGACCTCCAGTTTGGAGAACTGCCACCAGATGTGATAGGAGACCTGGATTTGTGCTGCCAGAGTTAAGTGCTTAGTGAAACTGTGGTCCTGATAAGAGAGACTAGGAAGAGAGTATAGGTAATTATGCCTCTTAAAGAAATATATAATATTAAGCCAGGTGTGGTATCACATGCCTGTAAGCCCAGGAGTCTGGGAGACTGTTCAGTTTGCTGTAATACACTGTATTTACAGGGTACTGAAACAGTTTTCTTTTCTTTTTTGCATTTTAAGGTCTCTTGGTCTTGCTGTGGCACCACGAGTAAGATTTCTTCAGAAAGTGCAGAAACAGCTCACCAAAGAACTGGTTGGGAGCCAGGCCAACAAAACGATCGAGCACAGGACTCCATCCCTCACCAATGATGAAGTGGAAGAATTTAGAGCTTATTTCAGTGAGAAAATGTCCATCCTACAGAAAAGTGGAAAAAGCCTTGAAGAAGCAGAGAACAGACTGGCTAGTGGTACTAGTGATGAAGAAGCCGAGGAAGAGGAGGAAGATGATGAAGAAATGGATGAGAAACTAGGAAAAGCAAGAGAGTCTCAAACTCAGCATGTTCCTAACCCTGATGAGACACAGCAGGTCAAGGATGCCCCTGTGCAGTTCTTGGACAGAGAAGATGAGGAAGAAGATGGACCTGATGATGATTTTCTTAAAGTGAAGCGGCGAGATGTTTTTGGGTTGGATCTTAAAGAGAATAAAGCATCACCGGTAAGCTTGCTCTTGGTGGAAGGTTTTCTGTTACGTTTTTGTTTATTTGTGTGCCAGTTGTTGCTTTTGCAGAACTCAGGAGAAGGACTTAAAGAAACTTGAAATGACTTTCTTTGCATGAATTCTTCCTTCTTTGCTCTATATTTAAACACAGAATAAGTGCCAAAGAATTCTCATGTTTTTCATAACAAGAAATCTAAGAGGTTGTTAACTTTCATCTCATTTACTGGCTCTCTGGTGGTGTTTTGAAAGTAGCCAGTCGTGATTGTGACATAAAGGAAGACAGTGAGGTTCATTATTTATGGTGTGAAGATCTTTTATTAAGATTCTTAATATACACTTTGGTTAAATTGTGATGAGGAGCAGTTGTAATTACTTAAACTTTCTAAATGTGAAATTAACTTTTGTTGAGAGAGATATATTTTGGGAACAAAGCTAGAAATTGAATACTTCTCTTTAAAGGGCACCTGTGACGGCTTATTAAGAGTTTGTGTGTAACTTCTTTTGTTTTTGTTTCCCATTAGAATGACTTGGTAGGAGGAGTAAAAAAGAGAGCCTAACTTAGAGCATTTGTTTTTGGGGATGCTTAT
>PVIC010015811.1:0-34611 GCA_004025085.1 Thryonomys swinderianus
AAAAAAATAACTAAAAACACCAAGAAACATACTTGCTTTTCAATGGGTCACTCTTTGGAAGGAGGAGACTAAGAAGAATGGACTTAAAGTTCTAAGAAGAAAATTGTCTGAGAGGGGAAAAGGTGGTTTTCCTCAAACAATGAAGAGTGAAGATTATGAAGAGAGCAGAGGAGCTTTATGGGTTGGAGGTAACACAGCCTGTTACCAGCAGAGGCCAGGGTAGGCTTCTGGATATTTTTTTTAATTGAATTCTTTATTGGTACAATTTATATACATCTCACAATCACATATGATATTGGGGAATTTGTACCAATATATGACATAAGTCAATTCTCATTTTTACCCATATCCCTACCCACCCACCCTTCCCCCCTATATACATGCTCTTTTATTTTCTTTCAGAATCCTATTTATTCCTTTCCCTCATTACATCCCCACACCAAATTTCCTATGGAAATTTCTCATTCTACAAAAACTGTCATACTTTCTAGAGCTCATTTGCATTTAGAGGTGTTCATACCAAAGAGAATATCCAGTATTTGCCTATCTGTGATCTATTGATTTCACTCATTAGCATGTCCTCCAGGTGTATCTATTTGAGCATAAATGAATCAATCTTGTCATTCTTTATGGCAGAATAATACTCCGTTTTATAAAAAACCCACATCTTCTTTATCCACTCTATCCATCTAGTTGATGGGCATTTGGGTTGTTTCCAAGATTGAGCTATCACAAACTGAGCTGCTATGAACAACAGTATACATCTGTCTTTCCAATGTGATTTTTAAAATTCTTTTGGGTATATTCTTAGCAGGGGGATGGAAGGGTCAAATGGGACCCCTAGTCCTAGTTTTCTGAGGAATCTCCACACTTATCTTCACAATGGTTGCACAAGTCTACAATCCCACCAGCAGTGGAAAAGGGTTCCTTTCTCCCCACAGCCTCGCCAACATTTATCTTTGGTTGATTTTGTAATAGTGGCCATTCTTTGTGGAGTGATATTTTTAAGAGCAAGAGGTAGTTACCTTTTTGAAGTGACTTATGGACACTTCTCCTCAAGGCCTCTTGAATTTCTTTGAGTCTACAATTTTGTGAAGAGAAATAGCAATGTACATCTACTATGAGAACAATGTGACATACTATCTTTTACAGTAAATCCTTGCCTTTTTGGTACAGAGACCTCAAAGAAGTTGAGAAAAAAATGTTGAAACCTGAAAGCTGAAGTTGATTGTGCCATTGGAGGGAGTCACAATAAACTTCTCCTATTTTAGGTACTTTGTCCCAGTGAGACAGGTCCAGTGAATTTTCTCCTAAATAATGCTTTTACTCCATACCACAAGGTTTGACTCATTGTTTTTGCATTTCCTTTCAATTACAAATATTTTTTAATTTCCCCTCTGATTTCTTCCTGTAAATCGTCTATGGATTTACTGTACTCCTCAGTCTCCCCAGTATTTCAGAATTTCAGATAGCATTATGTTCTTTTCTAATTTAATTCCATTGTAGACCTAGAACATGCTTGATATGACTCAAGCTCTTTAAATTGTTTGGTATTTGTATCAGCAACACCCCAAACGTGATCTATGCTGGTACATTTCCCAAGTGCTCTTGTTCTGCAGTGGGATGGTGGGTCTGTGCATGTTAATTTGTCAGTAGCATTTCCTTTGTATCACCTGAGTCTCAGACAAGCCCCAAGTGAAGGTATGTAACCTGATTTTCTGGACAAGTGAAGATTTTCTGACAATCTTCCTGTGTACCAACAACTTGTCTTGAGATAGTATCTTAATAATTGGTAGAACTCATCTCTAGTCATCGCTCTTCTTTTTCAGAGATCTCTTGATTGTTTTGCCTGTTTATCTAATTACCTCTGTACTTTGAATTTTCATGTCAAGTTCTGAGTTGAAGGTTTGATTGGGAGGGAAACACCTATTTGTATTTTTGTTGGGAATATACTACATTTATCAGTGGAGAAAAAAATAAAACATGGTCTGAAAACACGTTACTAACTAATCTGCCTAGCATGTAATGTGGTTTCCCATTGGTTTGTTGTCTTCAATATGAATTCTTAGAAATGTAATGAATGGAGGTATGATTGAAAAAACCAAAAGACAAATGTAGATGATTTTGTGATCTATTATCCAAATTTCCAGAGGCTCAGGAAGAAACTGCTAAGGTCAGATGGAGCCCTTTTCTTCAAGAGAACAGCGGGGAGGAGAGGAAGGAGAAAGGGATGAATGCAGAATTGAGATGTGTTATATATGTGTGTTGACTCCCCATGAGAAGCAATCATTATGTGCTTCAAACATATACTGGCAAAAATTAGGAGAAAAAAGAATAGTAACAGAATAAAAAGAATATATAATTGATTTACAATAAATGTTCTGGCAAACTGCAAAATAGTCTTAAAGGACTATAGGTAATAGGTTGCGCTGCATCAGGTGTTCCTTCTAATTGTACATTTTAGCTGCTTTGTCACAACTAAAAAGGACAGCCACATACCATGGATACATTAACCTGCTTCACTATTGTAAAACATTTTACTATTTATATGTATCCCATAAAATGGTGTTGTATTTTGTAAGTCTACATACATAATAAAGACTACATTTTAGAACCTAAAATAAACAAATAAAAACACTGAAACATCAAATGAAACCCTAAATAGCCTTAGGAGGTCTCTGAGATTCTCAATTAGGGAATGCCTGTAAAACTTGTCAGAAAAATCTCATCTTTTATCACAGTGTTAATAACATCAAGGCTTTCCATCTATTAAACTTTGGGGGGAAAACACTTATCCAGAGGCAAGAAACAGTTTGTGCCTGATGATCCATTAATTCCTGGATGAGGCCTATAAATGACATGGTTTATGGAGAAAAGAATTAAAGAATTTACAGTCTTTGTCAAAAACTCAAAATAACTTCCATTATTTCTCTGTTTCAAATAAAGATTCATAGGCAGATAGGGAGAGTAATGATTTTTAAATTAAAAAGTTTTATGTGCTTTTCAAGTAGGGGAATAAAGCTAGAGGGTCAGGCACTTTCTCTGAGGGGAAAAAGGGATATGGTGGAAGGAGACCATAAAAGCAAGGGAGGGGAGAATGATCTTTGGAAAGAGCCCACTCAAAGATATTTACAGAGTACAGTAAAGCCATTTAATCTCAACTCTTTATTAGTAAGAGAATGGCTTTCTAAGCAAAGTAATAGCATAAAGAGATTTCAGGAAGGTTCTAGAACTCAATTATGAGAGTAAGTCATGCTTGTCATTAGAAGTACAGCTGAAAACCACAAATGTCTAGCTTGATTCTGTGAGCAGATCTGCTGGATGTGCTTTTGTAAACTCATCAGTTTAGTTAAATATTTACAGTAATAACCATAGAGTTTTAGAGTGTGAGATACATTAAAGGAAAACAAAACTGATGAAATCTCTGAATATCAGATGTGATTTAAATGTTTTAAAATTGTATTATAGTAAAAGACACACTGCTATTAATCCCTATAATTCTCCTCACTTTGAACATGCTTATCCTTTTGTTCCTGCTAGTTTTGGATGCTGTTCTGGAAGTTGAGTGTCTTTAGTAGCCCTGTTGTGGTTGCCCTGATGTCTTGAATTGATTTAAAACATTTACCTTTCATGGAGATTTTGGGGAATAGCCAGAAATTGTATGGTGCCAGATCTCACAAATACGATGAGTGAGGACATGCCATAATATTTTTTGAAGTGTGCCTTTTCATTGAGTGCTAGTTGGCAGCAGCCTTCACAGGAGTTTTGCTCATATCTTATAAACACATTCAGGAAAAAGAACTTCCAGAACTTCTTCAGAAAATGGCAAGAATGATGAGATACATATATTTGAAGTAAGAGAATGCTTTGAGGGGACGTTTGTGGCAATGTGTAATGTTAGTGTAAATATTTTAAGAATTGAAACATTCACCTTATTTTTTGGTCATTCTTTATATATGTGTAAGAAAATGGAATTCCTTGGAAACTGATGGTTAAAGGTTGCAGCTAGTTGGTGAAAAGCTAAGCCCAGATCCACATTTAAAAATTTTTATGATCAGATTTCTTTTCAGTGCTGTAATGCTTTACTTAAAACAGTCAGAATCATAAATCTACTCAGGTAGAAAAGAGGCCTTCAGATACTCTACACTTTTTGTTAGCCTTTTCATGCATACTGAAAAGTGCCCAGGTCCCAAGTATACTCTTTCAGCATTCCTCTCCAATTAAACACCTGACGAGGAGAGATAGAATAGTCCCAGAACTTTCTGGAAGATGTTGAAAGAGCTGACATTTTGCTGAATATGAGCTGAAGCTGGAGAGGATAGGCTACAAAGAAAACCCCAGACAATAGTCTCAGCTTCCTGAGCTCCCTGTCTCACAGTTATCTGAGCAGGGCACAGGGTATCCCAACAGGTACCCCATCTGTACAGTTAGGTAAGTCTGGGGTCAACACACAAACACCTCTTCCTCAGCAACTCAAACACCAAGGTGTCCCATTAGACTGCAGTAGCATACATTCCATGGTGGTCTTGACTCTGCGGGAAGACCATCTTATTCATGCTGCCTAAAAAGATGTAAGTCCAAATATTCCACTCCAAAGCCGGTGGAGTCCCACAGTTCATTGGAAGAAAGACAGGTTAGTTACATCCCCAATCTCACACTCAAGTTCCCCAGTCATAAAAGAAAACCAAACCTAGTTCCAGGGCAGTGGTCATCTCCCTCTACAGAAAACTGTTCTGTTCTTGTTACATCACTTTGTCCTGGCTCCTTTGTCCTTTGTGCTAGCTCAGGGCCAGCCACCCTGGTTGTACCCATACTTTTTTGATGTGTATCCCTCAGTGAGTGTGTTTGGTCATCCTGTTGCTCACTGACTTCCTTTGCTGTGATCAGCCTTGCAGTTCTTTCCCAGTGGACTCTAAGGGGACACAACACAGATACCCACCAGTCAAAAATCTGGTAACAATCCTTGTGTCTTTCAGGCTATTGTCCACTATACCCCTTTAGGGTCAAATATTTATTTCCCCTTTAAGAATGAATAAATTGAGGTCCACAGTGATTTTCTTAAGAGCAAAGTATGAGTGAGAACATGAAACATGGGCTCCTGAGGCACTATTTATCCAATTTAATTAATTCCACCTAATTTAACAGTATCAAATGCAGAACAATGTAAAAATACAGTTGGCTGCACTGGGCCACTTGGTCTTTGCACAACCTCTTCTGTCTTATCCCTCTTCTCTGTGCTGTCTGGTTGTGCTCATTGGGGGCCTGGGGAGGCTGAAATGGGAGCTGTGCCACTGGTTATGCTCAGCCTTAGATCTCTTCTCCAGGGGGTTAATTGTTGTTACTAAAATCCCACACACTGTCTGCACATCTGCATTTTTCTGTCAAGCCAGTTGAAACTCGCTCCTTTCAGGTGCACTATGGGTCCAGCTTTGGAGCACAAAATAGAGAAAGAAAAATAAGTTGGGCTGAGAGGAGCTGGTGGCCCTTCCATCTGGGAAGGAGCAGCATTCTGGTTGGCTTTGTGTTTGCCAGCAACAGTGAAGTCTGCTGCCAGGGTGCAGTGTGCTCTGTGAGGAGGAGGAGTGCTAAGGAGACCAGAGACTTCCATCCCAGCTTTGTTCTGTGTGCCTTGGGCACCCAGTCCTTCAGTTTCTGGGTGACTGCACAGTGTGGCGGGTCTTGCTCAGTGCCACCTGCACCACTGTTGGCCTGTGAGCTGATGGGCTGTTTTATTAAGTCTTGTGCCTATGTTTTATTTGATCTGCTTGTCTCTCTCTTTTTTCTAAATTGAATTCTTTATTGGTATATTATATATACAGCTCATGATCACACTCTACATTGGGGAATTTGTACCATTATATGACATGAGTTAATGCTCAGTTTTACTCATATCTGCACCTACCCCTCAATCCCCCACCCCCATATACATGTGCTTTATTTTTCTTTTCAAATCATATTTATTCTTTCCCCTCATTACTTTCCCCTATCACATTCCCTTTGGATATTTCCTATTTCACAGACTCTATCATACATTCTAGAACTTATTTACATCTACAGGTTCTCATACCAGAGAATAGATACGGTATTTACATATCTGTGACCTATTCATTTCACTTATTAGTGTGTCCTCAAGGCATGTCCATTTGCACATAAATGACTCAAACTTGTCATTCCTTATGGCAGAGTAATACTCCATTTTATTTTTAAAAAATACATCTTCCTTGTCCAGTCTCCAGTTGATGGGCATCTGGGTCATTTCCAAGATTGGGCTATCACAAACTAAGCTGATATGAACATGGGGTCTTTATGTTATGATTCTTTTCATTCCTTTGAGTATAATCCTAGTAGGGGGATAGCAGGGTCAAATGGGACCTCTTATCCTAGTTTTCTGAGGAATCTTCACACTGATCTCCACAATGGTTGTGCAAGTCTACAATCCTGTCAACAGTGGAGAAGGGTTCCTTTCTCCCTGTAGTCTCACCAGCATTTTTTGCTGGTTAATTTCACAATAGCAGCCATTCTTTGTGGAATGAGATGAAATCTCAGTGTTGTTTTCATCTGCATCTCTCAAATGCCCAGTGATGTTGAACATTTCTTCATATGCTTCTTGGCTGCTGTGACTTCTGCCTCTGAAAAGTGTCTATTCATTTCAGATGCCCATTTTTGAATTGGGTCTTTAAATTTGGGGGAACTGATTTGTTTAAATTCTTTATATATTCTACATAGTAGCCCTTTGTCTGAGAAACAGCTAGTAAAGATTTTTTCCCCATGTTGTTGGTTGTCTTTTAGCTGTGCCAGTGGTTTCTTTTGTTGTGTGGAAGCTTTTTAATAGAATGAGATCCCATTTTTTGATTCTTTCTGCTAGTTCTCGTGCTATAGAGGTTTTATTCATGAAGTCTCTCCCTAAGCCAATGTCTCCTAGAGTTCTACCTAACCTGCTTTGCAGCAGATTTATTGTTTCTGTTTTAATATTCAAGTCTCGAATCCATTGTGATTTTAGTTTAGTACACAGTGAAAGAGACAGTTCTAGCTTTAGTTTTTGGCAGATTAAAGCCCAGTTTTCCCAGCACCATTTGTTAAAGAGACTGCCTTTCCTTCATTGAGGATGTTTGGCTTCTTTGTCAAAGGTAAGATGACAGTATATCTGGAGTTGTTTCTGGATCTAGTTCTATTCCACGGGTCCTTGGGTCAGTTACTTTCCTAGTACCTTGCAGTTTTTATTACAGTGAATTTATAGTACAATTTTAAGTTGGGGTTCATAATACCCCCAGCCATGTCCTGTTGCTTAGAGTTGCTTTTGCTATTCTAGGTTTCTTGTGGCTCCAGATGAATTTTTGGATTATTTTTCTCTAGCTCTGTGAAGTACGGTGTTGGGATTTCAATCAGAGTTGCATTGAATCTGTATAGTAGTGTGGGAGGATAGCCATTTTGACAATATTGGCTCTTCCTGCTCTGCTTGTCTCTTTCTTCTGGTTGGTTTTGCCATCACAAAGTATGCCCCTCCCTTTTCTTCTAATTATCTTTGGTTTCAGTTGCACTTCTAGATGTCCATGAGAAAACTTAGCCACATCGACTGGCCATGCCTACTTCTAGATAAAACTTGTATAGGAAATTCCATCCCATGTATGAGGGACAGATATGAGACCTTTCAGAGTATATCCTTCTGTAGGAAAAAGCAGTAGCAACAATGTCCATTGCAAATAAACCCGATTAGAAAAGTATATTACCATAGAAGACTGCTACTAAGCAATGAAAGTTACACTTGCATGTATCCGCATAGGTGAATTCCATAAGCATGATGTTGAGCAAAGGCAAAGAATTAGAGAAAAAAAATACGTCCTGATAGTATTTATAGACAATAAAAACTTCTACAAAGATGCATATGTTGCTAAATAAATTCAGCTAAAAACTGCTAAATACACAAGAATAATTATGAGTTGAGAAGTAGGCATATTTATAAGATAAATGGGTTGGTAATATTTTGTTTCTTAATCTGAGTTGTGAGGACATAGATATTTATTAAAGAATTTTGTAATGTATTATCTGATTACTAAAACAAAAAATATCAGGAGAAAATATATTGAGTTCAGTAGGTATTATGCTAGGAGCAGAAAGGAATATTATGTTGAGCAAGAAAAGCAGTTCTTGGCTCTACACATTTTGAAATGTATATGGGAAAATAGACTTTAAATCAGAAGTACCACTATTTCAGATGAATTGCCATTTCCAAAAGAAATGGAAATTTCCAAAGGAATTTCAGAAATTGCTACTTCTGTTCTTTTTAAAAAGTGAATTCCTGCTCTCTCTCAACCCCATCTTCTACTGTGTAGGTCTCTGTGACTTTAAAGTTTACCCTGAAAGGTCAATCTTGTCTTTCTGGTACAGCTGTGTTCTCTTTTTAACATTATAATTATTAGTTTACCTTTGTGTTTCTGATAATTGTCCATGAATTATTTAAAATATGAATCACTTTGCCGGGAGTAGTGGCTCACGCCTGTAATCCCAGCACTCGGGAGGCAGAGACAGGAGGATTACTGAATTCAAGGCTTGCCTGGGCTACAGAGTGAGCTCAAGGCCAGCCTGAGCTACAAAGCGAGACCGTGTCTCAAAAAAAAAAAAGAATCACTTAATACCTGGCCATCATTGTAGCATATAAGAAGTGTTAAAAAAGCAGTGCAAAATATGATGGGCCGGAAATTTAGCTCAGTGGTTCTGCCGCCTGCCTAACAAGCACAAGGTCCCTGATTCGATCCTGGTAACCACATACAGTAATATGATATTGGATGTGGTGACTCACACCCACCAGCAATCAATACCACACCCCACAATGCTGGGCGTGGTGGTTCACGTCTGTGATCCCAGCGTTTGGGAAGCAGAGGCAGCATTTGGGAAGCAGAGGCAGGAGGATTGCTGAGTTCGAGGCTTGCCTGGGCTACATAGTGAGTTCAGGGCCAGCTTGAACTACAAAGTGAGATCCTGTCTCAAAAGAAAAAAAAGGTGCAAAAAATGAAATACTAAGGCAATTATGTATTTAACAAAATATTCATAGGAAAATAATCCCTAAAAATTCTTTGTTGGAAAAACTAAAATATTGTTGGCTAAAAGTTTTCTTTAACAGTAAATATAAATACAGTCATAATAACAATTTTCTTTTTTCTGCAGCAAAAAATCTATTTTAATCTAATTTTAGCATATTCTCTTTTAGATGTTTTCATCATCATTCTATTAACTTTTCCAAACTGTAGATGGAACTTCTGTTTTATTCCCTCATAATAGGTAGGAGAAGTTAATAGGGAATTAAGAAAATTTTAATAAAGACAAGGACATATTTTTCTATTAAGCAGAATTTTGCTCATTGTCAACCAATTTTCCTGGAGAAAATACTTTTATAAAGATGACAGCAAGAAATGCAATATGTCCCTCCTTAGGCTGACACATCATAGGAACTCTGAATAGCTTTGTATGTGTATGTGTAAGTGCTGATATTCTTTTTGTATAGAATTAATATTTTTACTATAACTTTGGTTACTACTTAGAGTGATGTATTGGTTCAGTTCAACATATTTTTTTCCCTGACTGTTCCCAGAGATGGAGTCTCCAAAATCTTTCAGGAAATCTATTAACTGCTTACCCTAGATCACTTGTGATTAAAAAACGTGCATATGTTATGATTACATTCACTTATATGCAAAAAACCTTGAAGTGGAGATGACAGCCTTGATATCATTTGCATTTGTCAAGAATAGCTGCCCTGTGACTAAATTTATTTTCAATATATTCTACATCAAATGATCCACAATCACACACACATTGAAAGACTGTATCAAATACCTTGGAAACACATACAGAAAAAGGATTTAGCTTTCTATTATCTTACGTGTTACTGGAATTTCGCTTTTGCTTTAAGATTTGCTTCTCCTGGGCATAGCCTATTCCTACTCTATGATTTTTTTTTGAGTACCTCATCAACACAGAGAAGGGAAGAAAGCAATTTGGTGCATGTAGTTCAAAGAAATTTTTCCAACACTTCTTTCAGGTAATATAAGAAAGTTCCTCTGATTTCTACTTTGAAAAACTTGTCTCTTAAATTTAACTCCACAGAAACACATCTTTTGGAGTATCACAAGTAAAAGTTTTTCTGCCTGGGGATATTGCCTATTGTTTTAGCAGGTGCACTTACTCTACTGTGAAAAATGTGACACTACTACATCTATCTGTCTCAGAAATTGCCTCAAGAAGGATGTGCATGATCTTCACTATTATTTCATGTTGAATTGGGAGTACTGGACAATGCTTTCAGACAGACAAAAGAAGTAGAGCCATAAAAGTGGAGAAACATAAGGAAATAAAATTAACTCTACATGCTACTGATGAGATAATATTCTTGGAAAACCTAGCAAATCAATAATCTGTATATAGCAACAACCACTTAGAAGATATAATGGAAGTGATACTCCATTTGTAACAATAAAAATATTAATTATAATAAAGACAATCAAAATTTATAGAAGGAAATATGTAAAATATACCTGAGGGATACAAGAGTATATTTTAATTAATGAAACAAATGATTCATTCTTGGATAGAATGACCAAATATAAGAAAGTTAATTCTCCCCAAGTTAATTTATGAATTAAATATCACTAACCAAAAATCCAACAAGTTTCATTTCTAGAGATATATAGTTTATCCTCAAGTTCATATTGAAAAATAAGCACACAAAAGTAGCTGGAAAATAGCACTCTGAAACAGCAAAGGAATTAATAATTGTAGTTGTTAAACATATATAAGCTATCATAATTAAAATAGAAGGTACTGGTACATGAAAATATAGAACAGTAAAAGTGACAGTGTATGTCTTAGAGACTTTTCTCATTGTTGAGACAAAATACCTGACACCTGAAGTTAAAGGGGGAAAGTTTTATTTAGATCACAGTTTGTAGAAATTTCAGTCCATAATTGGCTAGCTCCAGGGCAGCGTGGCATACAGAGGGGTACTGTAGAGGAGAAACAGTTCATGGCAGGCAGAAGACATCAAAAGCAAGCAATGAAGCAAAGGACAAAGACAATCCTCCTTCCGTCTCTTACATTGTATCCAGACTACTGGGATTAGGGTGATACCAAACCAGTCAATGGACTGATTCAGTGATAACCCACCCTTATCTTCATACTTTTAATCCTACCATTGTGGCATAAATCAATCACACATTCTAGATGCAGTAACCTCTGAAGTCTCCTATGAAACTTTGGAGCTGCATATAGACACCAGCCATAACAGCACAGAAATTCTAGAAATGGAAACAAGTAAACCAAAAAAACAATCAATGTAAGATAAAGGTGGTATCTCAGATCACCTGGAAAAATATAGGCTTTTAAATAAATTGCACTGGAACAGTTAGAAGACTGTCCCTACTTCACATTCCCTACTTCCAAATGAACAGAGATAACAACTTTCAGTATTAAGCCATAGAAGGACTGATAGAGAACCACTAAAATTTTATAATAAGCTATGAGAAATTATGAATCAAATTCCAGGTATAATAATATATGGATACATTTAAGGATATAAAAATATCGATGACCCCTATTGGCTGTTTTGACCCAGGGAAGATAAAGTGACTAAGACGCTCACTATAACAAATTTCATGTTAAATTTATCATAGAAAAAAATGTAGGATTAGTATTTCAAATCTATAGAAATTTCTTAGATTTATAAAAGATTAACAACTTAATCAAAGTAAGAAAAAGATGTAAGTTCTCAGGAAAAAGATATACAGAAGGACCTTAAATATGAAAAAGAAGTTTTATAACATCTTTCAGAAAAGAAACATAAACTGAAATTTGCTTGAGATGCCACTCTTCATTATAATGACAAGAATCCAAAGCTTTTTATACAGGGATATTAGAAGCAAATGCTCAAACATAGTTGATAGGAAGGCAAAATGCTACAGTTTCTGTGGTCAGAGTTGGCATTTTCTAGCACAGCCATCCCTTAACTTTTCGATAGCAGAGGCTGATTTTGTGGAAGATAATTTTTCCACAGCTTGGGGCAGTAGTTTTGGGATGAATCAAGCATCTTACACTTACTGTGCATATTGCAAATATTACTATTAAATTGTAATATATAGTAAAATAATTATGTAGAATCAATGAAACCCCTGAGCTTGTTGCCCTTCAACTAGATGGTCCCATCTGGGAATGACGGGAGACTGACACCCAGCATGTGATGCCTGTATCCAGTCTATTCCATGAGCTCATTTTTGTTTCTGATGCTGCAGAAAACCCACTAAAGGAAGGTAAGATGATGGAAATGGAAATGGTGTCTTTAGTGCTTTTGTGGCAGTCTAGGATATTTTTGCCTTGGCTTTAATCCAGATTTGAAGATTGTGTGCAGATTTGAAGATGTTTGAGAAAGTGAGTGGCAGGTGAATGAGTGATGCTTCTTCTGTACTTGTCATTGCTTGCATTTACCTTCTGAACTCCACCTCCTGTAAGATCAGTGCTGGTGTTAGACTCTCATAGGAGGGTAAACCCTACTGTGACCTGTGCATGAGAACTCTTACGGGAATCTAATGCTTGATGATCTGGCAGCTGGGAGCTGAGACAGTGATGGTAACCCTGGAAGCAGCTGATAATATAGATTAACATTAGAAAAAGTTTATTGCACAGACCACAGGAAACTAATTGCTTGCAGACTCACATCAAACTCCTATCAGTAGGTGGCAAGGGTCAATTAGGCACACCTAGTAGGGTCTCATAACCTGCTGATTACTTTGTTATCACTTCCATCTATGACTTTCTTGCACTTGTCTTGTCAGTCAGTTTTTGTTAGCCCACAAACCAGCTACCCACACTGAGTAAAAATGAAATGCCTCCAGAGATCTTTGAAAAAGGAGAAAGACCCAATAATGAGAAAACAGAAAACTCTAAGGATACCAATTAAAAAAAAAGTACATTAAAAAGAAAATACCAAGCATCCAAGGTTCATTGCAAAAGGTGGTTCAGGTCTCCAAACCCATTTTATGTAATATGTGTTGATTGGCTAACCAATGAAGCCAGAGAGCCTTGGCTGCAAGTAAATGCAATGACTGGCATTTTTTCTTTCTGGGAACATGTTCTTTACAAATGTTTGTAGCTTTGTCCATTTTCTCAAGATTTACTTTATTTCAGAAGAACTTTGCTGTACCGATTGTTGCCACTTTCCCTTCTTTTCAGAAGGCACCTCAGCTCCCCTTCTCTGTGGCTCAGCCAGAAGTGCTGAAATTCCTCTTTAGATAGTTCCCCCTGAGTATCCCTCCTCCAGTTCCTAATATCACCATCTACCTACAGCCTATGGACTCTGCTACAGTGACAGTGTCATCAACCACAGGGTTGTTTGAAGGCTCAGGTCCTCTACACAGCCTTCAAGGTCTCTCTCCTGTATAATTTTAGGCTACACTTTCTTCCAAGCAGATATCCGTGTCCTTAGAGAGAACTTGGCTCAGGATTTCTCAGTTAACCCCATATAAGAAATGTCGTGATGTTCCTTCCAGAACTCTTAATGGTTAAATTTATATCTGAGACCACCTGGAAGTACTTTGGGTACAGTTTACTGGTGTATAGCTTCTTAAAGTTAGCTGTAACTTGGTGGTCTATAGACTATAGTAGAGGAGTTGTATTAGGTAGGAGGAACTTGACTGAGAACCATGGGATTCCTTAAGCCAATTTTTCTCCCAAATCTCATGGGTGAACAAGGGCATTGCTGTGATGAGGAGAGCAAACTCATAGTAAACGTTTGTCCTCTAGATATTTCTTAACAATAGGACAGAAAGCCTCCCTGATCCAATCAAGTAAACTACTTCTGTGCTCATTTCAGCAGCATATATAGTAAAACTGGAAGAAAAAGTACTCTTCTTACCCAGACTTTTGTGTTAGATTTCTACATGACCCCTTGCCTATTCTTCATAACTTTTTCTAAATACTCTAGGGGTCTCAGAGTGATAAACCAGGAGAGGGTTTCCCTTGAGGTCACCACTGTTATTGGCACATAGCAATAAGGTTACCCTCGGGCCGGATATTTAGCTTGGTGGTTCCAGCACCTGTCTAGTAAGCGCAAAGTCCCTGGTTTAATCCCCGGTAACCACATACAGTACTGGGCATGGTAACTCACATCCGCTGACAATCAGTACCATCTACCACAAATGCTGGGTTTGGTGGCTCAAGCCTGTCATCCCAGCACTCAGGAGGCAGAGGCAGGAAGATTGCTGAGTTTGAGGCTTGCCTGGGCTACATAGAGAGCTCAGGTCTAGCCTGAACTAAAAAGTGAGACCCTGTCTCAAAAAAAAAAAAAAATAGGGTTATCCTATCCTTCATAGGCTTATGGCCTAGGATTTTCTTCTCTTCCTTGGTGATGTTATGTTCTTTTAAACATTTTCTTACAGAAAAGGAGAGTTTGATGACAGTTGAAAACTAGATGAGAACAAAAACCTTTTCTCTGTGTCATCATTTTGAAGTGGTATATATAATTTTCAGCAGCCCTTCTATCAGTAGAGGCTGCTTAACTATGCCTTGTTACACTGTGAACTCCAGTTCTTACTTTACAATTGTGAAACCACCCATTATGGTATGAAATGTTTCACCATTGTCACTTGTTGAAGGATTGTTCTTTATGAGATCTGCATTTATAGGCCTAGCTTTTTCACAAATTATAGACTTAGGCTGTAATCTGTCATCTGCCTGTAGTTTATCCACACTAATAATGACCTTTCTATTTCACCTAACACTGTTGATAATGACTTACTAAAACTTAAGTAACATTTTTAGCAGCACTAGCTTCCTCATACAAATCTTTTCTCTATAAGATTGTCAAGATGGTGGATTACAGTATGCTCTACATATTAGCAAGATTGGTTACATGAGCACCACTCTCATATTTCACCACAATTTCCTTCTTCTTTTCAATTGTGATAGGTTTCTTTACCTTCTTTTCCTTTTTTTTTTTTTTCTTTTTCCGAGACAGGGTCTCGCTTTGCAGTTCAGGCTGGCTCTGAGCTCACTATGTAGCCCAGGCAAGCCTTGAACTCAGCAATCCTCCTTTCTCTGCCTCCAGAGTGCTGGGATTACAGGCATGAGCCACCATGCCCGGCACTGTGGTATGTGGTATTGATTGCTGGTGGGTGTGAGTCTCCATGCCCAACATTGTATGTGGTCACCAGGGATCGACCTCAGGACCTTGCACTTGCGAGGCAGGTGCCAGAACTGCTGAGCTAACCCTCCGGCCCCTTCTTTTCCTTCTTTAACTTCTTTTCTAGCTCTTTGGGGCCATTTTGCTAACAGTAATTATAATAATTACATAAAGCACTGGCCAAAATCATGCCCACAAACATGTACATCCAGGCTCAGACTGATGCCTACATATGCTTACATACAGTTTTCTGGCATCATCACTCTTTGTTTACAACCATACAAATGGTCAACATTCAGGTCATAACTCAAGATTTTAGTCGTAAGTTAAAACTAAAATTCCATTCATAACGAAAGTTGTTCATAAGTGAGGCAGGTCGTAACTCAAGGGTCCGCTATAACTCTTGTGTTCTATGTGCCTGTAAAATTAGCACTCTGTGAATGACACTGATCTACTGCAGTTTGAGCAGTAACTGGGCCCCTTTGGACCATAGCTGCAGTGATATCTAAGGGCCTCAATGACTGAACATGGTGAAATGAATCACAGGGAACCAGTTCCCTAGGTGGTCCTTGAGTAGGTGGTGAAGCAACTGTATTCTCAAATGAAAGCTTTACAGTTTTGTATACTTTGACCTGTAAAGAGCAGGGTCTGTGTGATTCCTGAGATGCCTACAAGCCATTTTTCTATTCCTCTGATGTAAAGTACTTGGCTTCTTTTTAATGCAAATCTTTTCAGCAGTAATGCTTTGCAAGTCTCCAACTTTGCAGATACTTCCTTTGTGACAAAACTAGAAACATTCTGTATCATTTGTCTCTGCTGTTTGCTCCTTATTATCATTGTAGATCTGATTAAAAACAACCAGCAGTATCCATGCTACAGCCTGAATATTAGGCAGACTTGAAATTATTTTTCTGCCCAGATTAATTAGTCGGTTGTCCTTAATCTCAGTGACCCAAAATCTCAGGACATAGGAAGACCATATATCACATGTGACCTGTCATTCAACTGCCAAAGGAGTCCTTGTGCTCAACTGAAACCTCCTGAGCTTAGTCTTTACTGTCTGAGTTTCTATCAACTTTATAGTCTTCTGCGCTCTTCCCGGCATTACACATCAACCACTGCTCATAACATCCTAGAGATACTCCAGCCCATTTCTCCAAACTTTTCTCAACTCCCTTTGCAAACCATTTCCAAAACTCTCTAAAGTACAAAGTCAGGTGCAGCAACATCAATGATACCACTTCTCTGATACCAAAATCTGTCTTTGTTACATTCTTATTACTGGGAAAAAAATATCCACGACCCACAACCTTAAGGAAGAAAGATTTATTTATTTTGATGCATGGTTTCAGTCCGTAGTTGCTATCTCCAGGACAGAAACAGCAAGGGAGAGGGGCATGACAAAGAAAAATGTGTATGTGTGGGAGAGACAGACAGACAGAAATTGAGGGCAAGAATACACTCTTTAATGTCATGGTCTCCAGTGACCCACCTCCAACCATGTCTACCCTCTAACAAAACATTCAGCTGCTAAAATCATCAGCAGATGAATTCACTGATAAGTATAATACACATGAGCATCAACATTATAGCTGCTGAACCATTCAAATGTTTGTATTTTTACATATCAGAAAATTTTAATTGGTCATTTTGTGTTGCTGTATGCATGGACAGAGCAGCTGTCATGACTGGATAGCTTCTGTTTTCCCTGTTAATGCTTCTGAATGTGACTCTTTGCATTGTGTGATCCATAGAGAAATGCTGGCTAGTCAAAAATGTCTCTAAAACAGTATTTTTCAGGATGTGATTAAAAATATCATTTACATTAAAGAGTATACTTTAACTCACATCTGTTCACAGAACTCTGTAAGGAAATGGCCACAGAGTACACACATCTTCTCCTGCCTGATGCACAGTAGAAAAATCACTTTCTAAAGGTAGTTTTTTGCTCAGAGTTTTGAGTTATGAGAGCCACTCCAGAGAGATTTCTTTTAGAAAAATGCTCACTACTGGCAGCACATTTCAGTGAAACAGAATGAATCACAAAACTTGCTTACTCATATATCATAGTGAACCTGCTCAATGAACTCAGTCACTTCAAGTGTTGCAAAACTCACTTATGTGACATTCAGTCTGCTCAGTGCACTCAGTCTGTCAATTTAGGGGAGAGCAACAGCTGTGTCCAAGTTGGCAGATAAGGTGGCTGCATTCAAAGCTGAATAAATTGTGGAGGAGATGAATGAACACTGAGATTTTTGACATGTCAAACGTTAGCAAAAATTTTAAAAGAGACTGAACCAGGGTCTTCCTTCTTTCATCTGGTGCATGGTTATCTATCTCAGCTTTCAAAAGAGTTTAAGCATTACTTTTCAACCACAAGAGACCCCTAAATTGAAAAGAAATGGAGTCATAACTCATTTGTAAGTAAGTAAGGTACATTGACTTTATGCTACAAGCTCAACTGCTTGAGACAGAAAATGATGGTGGTCTTAAAAATGTGTTTGAGATGACTTTAAATCCCCATATGTTCTGGATTAAAGCCAAGGCAGAATATCATGAGATTTCCACTAAAGCCCTGAAAAAGCTTGCCTGCATTTCCAACATCCTATCTTTGTGAAACAGGATTTTCTGCAGTGGCAGCAACTATATAAGGTTGTGGAGTGGAGTGGACATATGCAACACACTTTGGGTGTCCCATCGTTCCCAGATGGCCCCATCTAGTTGCAGGGCAACAAACTTGGGGCTTCCTTGATTCTGCATTCTGGTATGCTGTGTAGTTGTTTCATTATATAATACAATAGTAATAGAAATGAAGTGCACAATACATATAGTGTACTTGAACCATCGTGAAATAGCCCCTCCCCACCCCACTCATGAGAAAATTTTCCTCCGTAAGACTGGTGTGGTACTAAAAAGGACCACTGTTATATAACATATGAAGCTAGTTTTACTTCAGTTACTTTCAAATAATCTGTAGAAGCTTTAGAGACTGTAATCATACTGGACAAATTAAAGAAAAAATTCTCAGTTTTCTGCCTCATCCATAGTCATATCCTCTTCAATCTTTTTTTTAATTGAATTCTTTATGGTACAATTTATATACATCTCAAAATCACATATAACGTTGGGGAATTTGTACCAGTATATGACACAAGTTAATTCTCATTTTTACCCATATCCCTACCCACCCACATCTCCTCCTCTTCAATCTTAACGTCTACTTCCACCTAAGGAGGAAAACTGTGGACTTCACTAATGTCGCTGTGGATTTCTGGAATATTTCAAACTGTTTTTATATTGTGTTTCTGGAGGGGAGAGAGAGAGAGAGAGAGAGAGAGAGAGAGAGGGAGAGAGGGAGAGAGAGAGAGAGAGAGAGAGAGATTTGGGAAAACATTTTTGCGTGCATCAAACACTTATTCTCGCCCAAAATCAAATAGACTGTTCTGCTTGTTAGGCAGTCACTGACTTAAGTAAGTTCCCTTGTCTCTTTGACTCACACTACTTTTTTGCCTATTAGGTGCCATTAAAAGGTGATTAGATTAGTAGTTTGCACTTCAGAAAACCATGAACTACTACTCCACAGCAGTCTCTCATCTTTAGCTAGCATCTCCTTCACTTTATTTCTTCCGGTATTTTCCTTAGCTGTACTCATTACTTCTCCAAATGACAAATATGTGACTTGAGTCATCAAAACTTGCTTTAACTCACATCTATTCGCAGAACTCTGTAAGGAAATGGCCACAGAGTACACACATCATCTCCTGCCTGATGCATAGAAGTAAAATAACTTATGACCACAGCTACATAACTTATGACCATGGCTAGAGTCATGTGCGAGGGATGAGTCATTGCTTTGTACTGACAACCATCCTAACCAGTAAGGTAAACCATCTGTAGACAGAGCACCCTTCAAATTCTTTTCTTTCACTGATCTTCAGGGAATCAATTTTGATCATATTCTTTGTGAGAAATTAGACAAAATGCAATGCATCACTATTTCAGAGCCATTATTTTGTTATTGTTGTTAAAGCTCAGAACTTTCATTTTGTGAATAACATAACATCCCAAAGCCTGGAAGGAGGTGGAAATATGTTTGTTCTCTTCTTTATTTTGTCTAGGGTTATACCTAACTGTGTATTAGGACGTCCACCAGGCTCATGGATCTTGTGATCACCAGGAACATGCAAGATCTCTGGCCCTGATGTTTACCTGCTTTTCACAGTCAACTCCAAGAAATATAATAAAACAATGAATAGAAATACAAATATAAATGTTTAACTACAAATACCAATATAAATGTTGGTTTAACTACAAATAATTTTTATTCAACTGCTAATACATCATTTACTTTTTTTCACCTATAATCTCTTAATTCCTATTGAAGAAACATTCATTTTATAATATTTTGTATAAAGACAAGAAAAGATATTTCAGGCTTTCTTCAAGCATGTCTGATTGAAATTTATAAAATTTAGTTGCTCAAAAAATCATTCTGCTTCATAACTTTCTGGTAATGTAATGAGATTTTAGGGATTTCTACCAAATTTGGAAACATCTCTACCCAGTCTCTTTCATATATCAATTTCTAAGATTTCCAGCCATTAATTGAGTAATTTTTGGATAGAAGAGATGTTTGTTTTGATGAGAATCAATAAGAGATAATCCCTTATGATTAATATATTTGACTATTTGGATAATCTTTCAGGGACTAGCGTATGTTTCCAGGTGTTTCACGTCTCATTTCTGTTTTGCCACCCACACTGTTCTGGGATTTTTGGCTTCTTTTTGTAATATTCGATGTGAATTGGGGGCTGGGGATTTAGCTCAGTGGCACCACGCCTGCCTGGCAAGTACAAGGTCCTGATTTTGATTCCAGTATAAAAAGAAAAAAATTTCTAGGTGAATTATCATAGGTGGTAAGATTAAAAAAAAAAACCCACAAGTCTGGTGCTTCTCCTTCTCCTGGGACAGCCAGGGGGAGCACCGCTGGTCTGGCAGCTGCCATAGCTGTCCTCCTCCTCCCTCGGCACAGGGAGGATGGCCTGAGACTGGCCCCCCTGTCCTCCCATCAGCCCTGCAGTTGGGCTGCTGTTGGATCTGTTGCTGTAGCTCACATCAGGTACTGGTGCACCTCTGTAAGGAAGGGCTAGGAAATAGTGCCCTACGGCACAAAGGCTAGGGCGTGACTGTGGCCCATTGCTGATTTATCAACCTCCAGCAGGCGGTGATGAATGTGGTTCACCATTTTCTGGAGAGTCTGCATGGGCAGCTGGGAGGCAAGAAGAGCTGAAACTATGAGACAGGGCTAAAAGGCACTGGCACCCAAAGCCTGCAGCCACTGGCATTAATAAAGATACACTTTGCCAATTTGTGATTTCTATCCAAATTGAGCAAAAGAATATGCAGCAGCTTGGTAGAAGTTTTTCTAGAAGAAATCCTGTGCAGGGGGCAAGGGGACTTTACTGTTCATAAGGACATTCCACTAAAGTTGGCACCTTCCATAGTCCCTAAGACCTCCTACCAAGGGAGGAGGTATGATAAAGTTGCAGTAGAAATAACAATAGTTCTTAACTGATTGTAAAAAGGATATTTTACTTTAGCAAATTTTACAAAAACAGTTGCCCATTTTACTGGGGATTGATCTTTAGTTTCAGTGCAAACTTACCTCTGATCATCATGACGGTAGAAGAACTGCTCTTTTCTAGGTGTCTCGTATTTTTGGAGGAGACAGAAATGTAGGTCCCGTGCTTCATGGCTGTGTGCTTCCATCTCATGACATAAACATTTAAGACAAAATAAGTGTTTCATCTTCTGTTAGTCTATCTTTGAGTTTGCCCACATAGAATGGAACAAATGAATGAAATAGAGTGTGAAAAGCAAGCAGAATCATTTGGATTCAGTTCTCAAAAAATTAAGTGACACAGATAAAACTAAGATTTTTCTCAACTCCTAGAATTTTTGGGCAGAAATTGAGGAAGATACTGGAATAATGGGACACGATAAACTTATGTTGCCAATAAATAGTTATTGCTAACATAAAAAGATGTGAATTTCAGTATAACAGCATATAATGAAAGGACTTCTGTTTCCAAATATATTTCAGATTTTTCTTTTTTATTTTTGAGACAGGGTCTCACTTTGTAGTTCAGGCTGGCCCTGAGCTCACTATGGTGCCCAGGCAAGCTGCCGCGAACTCAGCAATCCTCCTGTCTGTGCCTCCCGAGTCAGATAGATTTTTTAGCAGTTGACTATCTATGCATTTGAAAAGGATCCATACACAAGTTTTTCAAGGGCATATCACAAGCAATATAGAATTATTTCCTTATACTCCAAAGAAAACTGAAAAACTAATTTTTGAATTGATACCAATTAAAAGTCTGATAAACTTTTTTTTTTTTTTTGAGGCAGGATCTTGCTTTGTAGTTCATACTGGTTCTGAGCTCACTATGTAGCCCAGGCAAGCCTCAAAAGAATAGCCCAGCAATACTCCTGCATTTGCCTTGTAGTGCTGGGATTACAGGTTTGAGCCACCACACCTGGTACATGGCATTGATTACTGGTGGGCGTAAGTCACCACACCTGGTATTGTATGTGTTTCCCACGAATTGAACCAGGGACCTTGCACTTACTAGGCAGGTGCCAGAACCACTGAGCTAAATCACCAGCCCAAACCTGATAAACTTTTTGAGCTGTTCATATAGAGCAATGCATGTGTGTTTTCAAGCCAGTAGATTAAAATATGATAGTTTATTTATTTCTACTTTTTTCAACAACCTTAATTTAGGGAAAATTATTTAAATTGAGCTTCACTGTTTTCATATGAATTAGAAGGTTGGGGTACACAGTACTGTTTAAGTTACATGTTAGGAGTGTGTGTCCCTGGCTGAATATCTGTATTCTTATAGAGGATAGAAGAAACAGAATTGGGGCAACTGAAAAATGACAACAGGGAAACACAATTAAGATAACCAATTTTATAAATAAAGTAGCTAATTAATGAACATTAATGAATAAAGACCAGATTCTTCTGGTCTTTTATGTACTGCTTTCATCATATCTGTCTATCATCTTTTCTGCTTCTTTTTTCTTCTTCTTGGCAGATGATTTTATCTCCTCCTACACAGAAAAGCCTTCAGACTTTATTTTGTCACCACAAAAGCTAAAAACAATACTTAGTTCCCTCTTGTTTTTATGTGTAAAATGTTGCTCCTCAAATAAGAAGCATATCCTTCCACTTGGGCCTTTTCATCTCGAGATTGTCTATGCCTCTTCTTTCTTGAAGTACCTTTACACTGTCATAGTGTCACATCCCACCTATTAACTCACAAATGCCTTATATTTGTATCCAGCATTGACTCAGATCTGAGACCCAACTTGGTTAAGTAACTAATTATATAATTATTACGGTTTCTTATGTGACAAACTTAGGCTATCTAAAGCTAAACACCCAGTCTTGCCTCTAATCACTCCGTTTGTAACCAACACACTGCCTTCTATGTCTGTTGCTTCATCCTTCTGTAACCACAGTGAAGTTGTTCTGCTTTGAATTTGTTTAGATTTTAAAACAAGCACCTACATCATCATTATCGTGACCATGTGAATGTGGCTCAACATGGAGACAAGCAGAGGTTACACAGCAATGTACAGTCTTCGTGTACAATGCTTCTTTCTCCTTGTCTACTTCTTTTTGCTTTAGAGCCAGTCCTTAGGTTTGTTCTTGTGGTTTCAAGGGTATTAACAAATCTGTGGAATCACCTACCCAAATACCCTCAGATATACCTTTTTTTTAATTAAAAAAAAGAACTCCCTTTCATTTCTGGGCCCTATTTTGGAATTTACTGTACATCGGCTTCCTCAGCTCTTCCTTTCTGATATCCTTGGTTGGCTATTTGCTGCATTCTACCTTTCTCATTCTTAGTGACTTTCTTGTTTTCTTTAAGTAATGATGAGAAATGGGTGCATGGGAGATAAAATTGCTAAGTCCTTAGAGATTGGAGAACGTTATTGTTCTATCATTGTCCCTGATTAATAACCTGGGAGAGTAAAGAATTTAAAGTTCAAAATCCATTTTAACCAGACTTCCGAAGATGCTCTGCTTGCACGCTGCTGGTTACTGTCCTCGTGTGTTCTCTTCAGAAACCTTGCAAGTCTGCTCTTCAGCCTTGGTGTTTACAGATTTCTCGGTATTGTGTTTGGAAAGGGTAGTTGCTTCATTCAGTGTGCTGGACCTTTCCTGGGTCTTCTCATCCTGAATACCTTGAACCACCATCTGCTGTAGGATTTTTTTTTCTGTTATTTTATACACATTTCTTTGTCCTAGTTTCATTTTTTTCAATGGTCACATTCCAATTTTTCAAGTATTGTTTTTTTGTGATTTCACTGTTTCTTTTTCACAAATTTACTCTTGCTCATGTCATACAACTGGACTGTTTTATAGGGTTTTTTTCCCTATTTCTAAAGTTATTTTTGTTTTTCTGCAGTATCACATCATAGCCTAATTATTTGTTTTTTTCCTTCAAAGGCTGCATAACTCATAGTTACTGGTTGCTTTGGAATAATGGAAAAGAGAGTTGGAAATGATGATTGAATAGTTTTCTAAAATGTGGTGGGGAGTTGGCCTGTGGCCTGCAAATTCTCTAAATAAGAGGACAGAATAGGCTTTATCTAGGGTGTCAGCACCTCTGTGTGGAGCTGTCCAGGCTATTTAACTTCTTTTGAAAAAAACTGTTCTTTTTTATTTTGATTTAGTCTTTGGGCTGAATGAATGAGGGATATTTTTTTCTCCACAGTTTAAATAAATCTCTCTTGGGTTTTTTTTTTTTTTTTGGCCTTGGTCCCTGTCATATTTGGCTCTGCATTGTATAGGAGGTACCCTTCATACACTACTTCTCCTTTTTGGGCTTCTGGAAACTTAATGAACTATTTTCCCAACTAAAGGCCCTTGTCTTCTCTGTGATCTTATTTTTACACTTCTAATGTTGCTTGAATCCAGTGCTGGGAGAAATAATTGATCAACATATGTGTTCAGTATTTCAGTTTGAACCAGTATCAAAATCGATATTCTGTTTTGATAATAGGAATAAACTGAATTTTCCTTGATAGTAAGACAGTCAAATTGAACAGTTAGTGTTTTAAGATAGTCACATTATGTTTTATAAAGCATAGTTCTCACTCTTGTCCTTAATACTATGTATAAGTGATTAATGCTTGTCATCAAATTTTTTTTTTTTTTTTTGAGACAGGGTCTTGCTTTGTAGTTCAGGCTGGCTCTGAGCTCACTATATAGTCCAGGCAAGCCTCGAACTCAGCAATCCTCCTGTCTCTGCCTCCCCAGTGTTGAGATTACAGGTGTGAGCCACAATGCCCGGCACTGTGATATGTGGTATTGATTGCTGGTGGGTGTGAGTTTCCATGCCCAGCATTGTATGTGGTTACTGGGGATTGAACTCAGGACCTTGCGCTTGTGAGGCAGGTGCCAGAACCACTGAGCTAACCCTCCCGCCATGTCATCAAATTTTTGTCACATCTTCACTACTGAGTTCTAAATCTTGATTCTTTTCCCATGGTGTTGTTTTTAGTTAAATATTTTATGAAGATTACTTTGCAATCATAGTACCCCCCCCAAATTATGTCATGTCTGAGGAGAGTGTGTGACTTAGCCTTTCAACCTGAAGAACCACATGGCTGGTTAAAAAATGACTAGGTGTGGGCCGGAGGGTTAGCTCAGTGGTTCGGGTGCCTGCCTCGCAAGTGCAAGGTCCTGAGTTCGATCCCCGGTAACCACATATATAATGCTGGGTGTGGAGACACGCCCACCAACAATCAACACCGCATACGACAGTGCCGGGCGTGGTGGCTCACGCCTGTCATCCCAGCACTCGGGAGGCAGAGACAGGAGGATTGCTGAGTTCGCTGCGGCTTGCCTGGGTGCCATAGTGAGCTCAGGCCCAGCCTGAACTACAACGTGAGACCCTGTCTCAAAAAGCAAAAAAATGACTAGGTGATGCTTTATCTCTTTATAATGTTGTGACATTACTGTCTACAAGCATTCAGGGTAGCAAGTCATCATTTACCATGGTGTCTCTGGGTTAACTAGATTCCTCATCTTAACCTACCTCAAGAAAGTTAAAGATCCTGTAATCTTTGCCACATCCCTTTATATTTAAGAGTGTGTGTTGTCTTTATATTTCGTGGAACCTTGCTTCAATACATATTTGGGATCACATTTCTTTTTCTTTAGAATTTTTAGATATTGCTTCATTATTTGGAAATCTAGAATATTACTCCAGAAAGTACTTAGATCAGCTTTTATTCCCAGTTATAAGATTATTTGTCTCTGAATGCCAGAAGTATTCTTTTTCTTATCCTCTAATCAATAACAACAAAAATACAATTTAGAGTTGATGACGTTGAATACATTTTTGTTTTGGACAGTGACGCACACTTGTAGGTGTATCTCACATTACACCTTATGTAATGTCATGCCTGTCCTCCTCTGTGTTATCTTCTATTTTACTAACCTGCTAATCTTTTCTCCTTTCATTTTGCTATGCTTCACTGAATCCTGTCCTCTGAGTAAGCACTTTATTTCTCCATCTGTGTCTATTCAATTCCTTTCATATGATTGATTTATTAGTTCTATAATGGTGTTATTTTATTTTCAATTTGTTTCATTTTCAGTTTCCATATTTACTTCATTCTGTATTATCTTACACTTGAGTTCATATTTTATTCCATTTGTGTACTAGCAAGCTTTTTATAGTATATCCAACACTCCAAAGGTAAAGGAGGAGAGTTTCAGGGGATTCTATCAGGGCAGTCTGGCTCCATGGAAGATGGATGTAGCCAGGTGAAGATGCTTAGTTCATGGTGCCCAGGATGTAGAACAGGGCATAGTGCCAGACAGCATGGAGGGACCAGCTCCAGACCCCAAGGCCATGCCTCCAGGACCCACCCAGGCACACCTACAAGTATGTACCACCATTCCTGGGTAGATTCCAGTGCCATCCACTTCCACCCTAATTGCCACAGCATGGGTGAAATGTGTTCTCATGTTCTTTAGGCCCTAGTTGCTAGTAAGCTGCTTTCATTCATTTTTTTTTTGTCTGTTTGTCTAGCTCTCATGTCATTGTTTTTTCATCTTGCTCATACTTTCATTGAATTCTATACATAGACATTATTTATACGGACTAAGTAGATTCTTCTAAAGTCCTTCTCCAGGTTTTCTGAGTCTGAGATCTTTAGTATGAGAAATAGCTTGGAAGGTTGTTGTCAAGTTAGGCCCTTTAAGAAGCCTGAGGATTTAAGTGTGTGCTGACAGGTAGAAAAGTGCAGGGAGAGTTAGACTGAGGCTGATGTGAACTAGTGATTCAAATATCCTATATCCTTCTAGATTCTTCTTTGTGAGCAGCTTCTCATTAAAGTGACTAACAGCTCTTGCTCCAGTTCTAGGACTGTCAGTTTTACTGTGTAATTCTGGCAGTTTGCTCTGTCTACGGCAGTCTTATATTTAGGTGCACATACACTAAAGAGTATTTATTGTCTTGGGGAGTGTTCACTATTACTTTGTAATGTATCTTACTGGAAAATCTATTTAATTTTTTAAAGTTTATTTTTATCTTTATTGGTTCATTGTATATGCACACCATGACCACACTCATTATTGGGAATTTGTTCTAGTATAAAATCTATTTAATTTTCATGTATCTTACTGGAAAATCTATTTAATTTTTTAAATTTATTTTTATCTTTATCATTACCTTTTATATACACATCATGATCACATTCAATATTGGGAATTTGTACTAGTGTAAGATCTGTTTAATTTTCAAAAAAAGTTTTGCTGTAGTTTTGCATTTGGTTTGATTTAGGATATACCCTATAGTATAAGCAGGAAGAGCACTGAATCGATAGTATTGTTATCTCATCTGATAATCTCTGTCTTTTCATGGAAAGGGTATTTATACTTACTTTTGTTATCTTACACTTTTGGGCTAATTTATGCTGTCCTGTTTTGTCTTTTATCATTCATTCCTCCTATTAACTTGATAAAAGTTTTATACCTTTTTCTTCCTCTCTTCTTTCTCATTTATGCTAAATTCTCATTCTTCTTTCCTCTTTTGATTTATGTGGTGGTTTGGATGATATCAAGGTTATTTCAGTTTTTTTGTTGTTACCTTAATTTTTGCCATAATTTTTCTTTTATTCTTTTTTTTTTTTTTTTTTGAGGCAGGGTCTCACTTTGTAGTTCAGGCTGGCCCTCAGCTCACTATGTAGCCCAGGCAAGCTTCAAACTCAGCAATCCTCCTGTCTCTGCCTCCCGAGTGCTGGGATTACAAGCATGAGCCACCATGCCCGGCTTTTCTTTTATTCTTAACAAATACATAAAAGTGAACAAATTCATATTAGTGACTTTTCATGAAATAAATATACCTCTTAACTATAACTCAGATCAAGAAGTAGGAACATTACCAGGACCTTAAGTCCACTCCATGCCCTTCCCAGTCTTTCCCCTTCTCTTCCAGGGTTAGCCACATTCTGTCTTCTCTGTGACAGATTGGCTTTGCTAGTTTAAACTTCTATAAATAGACTGATTCAGGGTGAGCTGTAGGTGTCTGGCTTTCTTTTCTCAGCGTTTGTTGGACTTATGCTATTGATTGTGATGGTGACCAACTTATTTTCATCCCTTGGAGTGCTCCATTTACATGTATACCTCAACTTACCTGTGCCCCCGCTCCTGCTGAACATTTGTATCATTTCTAGTATTTGGTGAACATCAGGAATGCTGCTTTGGATTTTGTCTCCTTTCTTTTCCTTGTTTGAAGACATCTTTCATTTACATATTTTGTTGGGGTGTAAATCTAGGAGTGAAATATTGGCATTAATGGATTTATAGGCTCTCTGCATGCTGAGCTTTAGTATGTCTCTGAAGTGATTGTATCAATCTACAGTCCCATGATAGGGCAGGTAAGTTCCAGTTGTTCCACAGCCTCCCTTCGTCTTACCTCAGATAAGGTTCTACTTGCTGCCTTAGGTTTTACCTATTCTGATAATTATGTAGCTGTATGCATGTGATTTCCAATTTCTCAATGAATAATGGTGAGCGCTTTATATATCTATCATTCATTTATGTGCCCCCCCATTGCCTATTTGATGTTCAAGACTTTGCCAGTTTTTGTATAGCTTGTCTGTCTTATATAGCCTCATAGAAACATCTTATATATTTTGGTTAATAATCTTTTGTGAGGTA
Source organism: Thryonomys swinderianus (assembly GCA_004025085.1). NCBI lineage: Eukaryota > Metazoa > Chordata > Mammalia > Rodentia > Thryonomyidae > Thryonomys > Thryonomys swinderianus. The sequence continues at coordinate 28,413 of PVIC010015811.1, forward strand.
AAGTACTGAGTGTCTTCTCTCATTTTTATCTTTCTCTTACACTATTATACTAGTTTTTTCATGGACAGATGTTCTTAATTATGCCTAGTTATCAATATTTTTCTTTAAAAAATCATTTACCTTAAAATCATGAACATCTATCTTCTTGATATTTTACTGTTACTTTCCTCAGAGACACATTGTACTCCCCACTCTCCAAATTGTCTATCATGCTTAACTAACTTTACTGTAGCTTTGTACTGTATCTTGACAGCTCTCAGAGAAAGATCTCCAATTTTGTTTTTTAAAACCGTCTCCGCTGGTCTTGTTCTCTTACATTTTCTTTTTTTATTGAATTCTTTATTCGTACATTTTATATACAGCTCACAGTCACACACAACATTGGGTAATTTGTACCAGTACATGACACAAGTTAATTCTCATTTTTACCCACAACCCTACCCACCCACAACCCCCACCCCTTATATACATGCCCTTTCATTTTCTTTCCAAATCATATTTATTCTTTCCCCTCATTACATTCCTACACAAAATTCCCTTTGAATATTTCCTGTTTTACAAAAACCGGCATACATTCTAGAACTCATTTACATCTACAGGTTCTCATACCAAAATAAAAGATCTGGTATTTGCATAGCTGTGATCTATTTATTTCATTTATTAGTGTGTCCTCCAAGTGTATCCATTTGCACATAAATGAATGACACTTGTCATTCTTTATGGCAGAGTAATGCTCCATTTTATTTAAAAAAAAACACATTTTATAAAAAAAAATCTTCTTCATCCAGTCTTGAGTTGATGGGCACTTGGGTTGTTTCCAAGATTGGGCTGTCACGAACTGAGCTGCTACGAACAAGGGTATACATCTGTCTTTCCAATGTGATTTTAAAAATTCCTTTGAGTATATTCCTAGCAGGGGAATAGCAGGGTCAAATAGGACCTCTAGACTTAGTTTTCTGAGGAATCTCCATACAGATCTCCACAATGGTTGCACTCTTTTACATTTTCCATATATAGATTTATTATATTTAATGCATTAATTTCCATAAAAATACCTCAGAGTGTTTAACATACAAAGCTATAAATTATAAATCAGTTATAATCAGTAATTTAAAAATATCTCAGAGTGTTTAACATACAAAGCTGTAAATTACAAATCAGTTATAATCAGTAATTTAAAAATATCTGGAATAATCTCGTTTTTTTTTTTTTTTTTTTTTTTTTGCTTTTTGAGACAGGGTCTCACTTTGTAGTTCAGGCTGGCCCTGAGCTCACTATGGTGCCCAGGCAAGCTGCCGCGAACTCAGCAATCCTCCTGTCCCTGCCTCCCGAGTGCTGGGATTACAGGCGTGAGCCACCACGTCCGGCACTGTGGTATGCGGTGTTGATTGTTGGTGGGCGTGTTTCCACGCCCAGCATTATACGTGGTTACCGGGGATCGAACTCAGGACCTTGCGCTTGCGAGGCAGGCGCCGGAACCACTGAGCTAACCCTCCGGCCCCTGGAATAATCTCGTATTTTAACCCTCCCCTCAATCCTAAGGATGTAACTGTCTATTTATTCTGGCTTTGTTCCAGCAGCTCATTTGCATTGCTGTGTGTGACATTCTAAATGTCCAGTTTTCCTTACTCTGTAGGATAGTGTTTTCTGGCATCTGTTGTTGCTGGTAAGAAATCTATTTTTTAATTTTTGATTTTCATATATATACTATTTTAGTCTCCTACAGTGTTTGCTAATGTGCAAATATTTCTCATTCTGAAATTACATTGTAAGAATATCTAGGAACTGAAGCACTTTTTGGTTTTATGTTACACTGTGACCAGGCTTTTTTGAAATTTTAGAAGGTTAAAAAAGGAGTTGTGTTTGTTTGTTTGTTTGTTTGTTTTTGAGACAGGGTCTCGCTTTGTAGTTCAGGCTGGCCCTGAGCTCACTATGTAGCCCAGGCAAGCCTCGAACTCAGTGATCTTCCTGTCTCTGCCTCCCGAGTGCTGGGATTACAGGCATGAGCCACCACACCTGGCATAAAAAAGGAGTTTTTGATATAAAAATAATTATATAATATGAAAAAAATAGAGGAAGGAGGAGGAGAAAAATAAAAAGAACAAAAGAAAGGAGGAAGGTATGTTCTCTCAAGAACTTTGCATGGAATCTGACCCTTAGTCAGTATTTTGTGGAAAATAATGAGTGAATACCTACTGAGCCTCACTGCACTCGTGATTCTCATCCTTGTGTGGGAGGAATGGGGTGGGCACCTTGGTGTAGCTGGGAGGAAATCACCAGTACTTACAGATCCTGTGAGAGTGGGAAGTGAAGGCATTGGTATAATCGCCAAAGTGTTTGTTGTTTTATAACATGGTCATAAGAAATAATGATTTTTTAAAATTTTGACATTTTTATGTGGCTGGGAGTTTTCTCAGTCCCATCAGAACCGTTATGTCAACTCAGCCATGTCTCAGTGTCGTGCTTCCTAGTTGCAGCCTGTCACTCAGTTCTCCTTGCCACTCAGGGTGAGAAGAGATAGTGTGGCGGGCCGAGATGCTGCATGGATGCCCTGCACTCTCAGAAGTAGACATGGGGGGGGGGCAAATGGGTGCAGGAGCCAACCCCCTGGGGGTTTTGGATGAAGGTTCATTCTATAACTTCTAAATGGCTGTTCAGCGTTCCAGCACCCATGTCTTTGCCAAGCCTTATTGCACTTAAGTCCTGGAGGATAAACAAGAGCACGAGGTGGCTGTGAAGGAGCCAGCCAGATGGAAGGACTCTGGTGACATCATCCAGCCTCAACCTATGTGCAGCTCTGGCTCAGCCCCTGCACATCAAAGCCGAAGCCCTTCCTGTCTAAGTGGCTCTGTGGGAAGCAAAAGTCTCTCTGTAGATGTCTTATTCCTAAGTCCTCCTACCAAGAGTCAGCTGTTCAGTAGCTGTTGACTCCACTGCTTTATGGTATTAAAGGATACAGTTCTTCCAGTAGGGAGAGGACAGTATTTTCTGGAGTAGGACTCCCTCAGCAGGGCAGAGTTTTTCCTGTGAGTCATCCTGAGGGCCAGGATGGATGCATGGGAGATACCTGGTGTTAGGCTCACAGTCTTGCGCTGCCTCATCATGCTTGGAGACCTCAAGGGCATCCTGCTCTCACTGTATTCCTTTAACATCCTGACAGGAACCTAAGAAAAATGCTCCTGCCCTTATGTACTTCCTTGACCTCACGAACCCAAGGAAGAAGCACTCTAGCCACTTCAGCCTCACAGAGCATAACTGCATAGTCATTGTAGTACTACAGTGGACCCTCAAGTTATGACCAACCTGACATATGAACAACTTGGGTTAATTAGGTTAATGGAAAACTTGTCTGCTCTTTGTTAGGTATGGCATATACCCAGGTAAATATCTGGCTCTCGGCTTCATTGAGTGAAAACCAACTCATCCTTGGGACCAATGGGGTCCTAAGCCCAAAGGTGCACTGTATTAGCACTGGGTTTTGGCAGCCATTCTGCTTCCATCCAGACCCAAATCAAGTCAGAAGTGCTGCCTCTCAATATGGGCTTGAGGACTTGCAATTAACTGGACAATCTTGAGGCCTAGGAAAAGCCCCAGCCAGTGCCTTGATACCTAAAGCAGACAGGTCACTCTGAGTGCAGCTCACTCCTGCATGTTCTCAGTGGCCACCCCTCCTCTGATGAGTGTTCCTCCCTGCTCTGTCCTCTGTTCAGGACACAAAGAACAAGGACAGCAGGTGAGACTGACACCAACTGTGGTAAGAACTGTGCACTCCAAACTACAACATTCTCCATAGCCAAATGTTCCTTTTAATTCCTCTTCACATATTTGCACTATTTACCATTGATGAAAGACCCAGTCATAGTTAACAGAACTCTGAGGAATCTCCCAATAGGTGATTGGGTGGGGAAACCAGTTCAGGTGATTCCAGTGACAGCAAAAAGCAAACCTCTGTGATTCAGAGATTCATAGCAGAAAGATAGGGAGGAGCATTTTCTTTCAAACCGTGACTTCTGTTGGTCTTATTGCTTTAGCATTGGAATTAAAATGAGTCATCATTGCTTTTAAATTTCATGCCAGTAAAAGATTTCCTAGGAAAGTGGTTTATTTTTCCATGTGATTCATATATGTAGCAACAGGGAGAAGAGAATTTGTTACTGGAGCCTTAGGCCAGAGGGATATGACTTTAAGGAATCCCAACGTGTTGGGTTTGGCCACTTGCCTCAGAAACTAAGTGGGAAAAGTAATGGTGAAAGGCATAGAAAGGAATTTTTTCACTAAAGCTATCTGGGAAGATCAAAGATCCTGAGTCCTGTCTTTAGGATACTGACATGAGTCTCAAGTTTAAATAGGTGAAGAATTCAAGTACGAGGGAGGAATTCAAGTAAGAGGGAGGAATGATGCAATCCTGCTCAGTGTGGTCTGGTGGCCCACATGTCAGGTCTGTAACAGGAAGTGGCTCTGGAGAAACCATTATTGCTGGACAAGGGAATGGAGTTTCCACTGAGCAATGACTGTCCCTGTTCAGGGGTGAAGGAGGGTAGGAGAAATAAAGATAGGCAGAAAGGAGACAAGGAAAATTACAGAATTAAAATTGCACTTTTAAAGAGAAACTACACCTTTAGGACACAAAAGTTACTTGGACTTTTTTTTTCCCCCTTCCAAGAAAATTCTTAAAGCCCTAAGACAACAAACCTGTAAACTGGGCTCTCCTCTGTGCTTCGCACCTGTCTATTGGACACACACTATTAAAAACATGGCGCATCTCAGCTTCAAATACACGCCACATAAATGGTTTGCATTTTAACAGAGCCCATCAAATGGACAGACACGAGAACACACATCTCAGACAATCCATCTCAAATATATCCATATTCCACGTTTATAGAGAGCCACTCTCCTCTGGAAGGCTGTTCCTCTATTTCTTCTCGTGTGTACTATTAAAAATCCTACCTGCTATGGCTTTTTATGCCTCTTATTGATGCTTCTGCACTGGAGATCAATGAACCTGCAGCCTGCCCCATTCATTGGTGGGGTAAGTCAAGTTTCCCTGCCTCTCCCTGGGGCTTTGGGGGGTAGTCTCATCTTGGGGTGATCACAAGGTGCTACTAACGGAGCTTCAGGGGGATGATGTAAAAATAGGACACGGATAATCTGTTGACTGTTATACACCAGCAAATCACAAAAATACCTTTGTTACTCTTACCTTCGTGTCTTTAGCCTTGGAGAAAAACCAGGTTAGGTAAATTTAGGACATACCAATTTTGTATTGCCAGACTTGAGATACACAGTGCTGAAAAGATGAGTATGTGTGGAGGTGAGCAGGGATCTGACCCAAAGTTTAATAAAAGAGACAGTTGTAAAGTGAAGGCAGAGATGCCAAGCCTCTTCCTGTATTTATGCGTGGGATGTCTGGCCACCTGAGGGAAGAGTCCATGCTTTAACTAAGAAGATCTGATGTAAATAACTTAGCCACCATCATCAGCTTTGACAGTTGGGACTGAAACTAAGGAAGCCCACAGGGTCTCATGGGAGGGAAGGTGGACCCAACATGGTCACTTCCTTCTGTGTGACTCATGTCAAGTTGCTTGACTTTTCTGGGCTTCAGTTAAATTGAATTTAAATTGGGAATAATACTCATTTCTCCTCCTAAGATTATTTATAGAAAGCATTTATAAAACAGCTTGATACATGGGTATTTTCAGTTGGTACCAATGGGAATATAAATTGGTATACCCCTTTCAGAGTAAAATTTATTACTGGTATAAAGTTGTACCCCTCTTTGACCCACCAATTCCAATTTGTATTAATTTTCTCCAGATGTATTTACACATGTGTACTTAAGTATTCAGAAAAGATGTTCATTTTTTTTCTTTTTTCTTTTTTTAATTGAATTCTTTATTGGTACAATTTATATACATCTCAAAATCACATATAATATTGGGAAATTTGTACCAGTATATGCCACAAGTTAATTCTCAATTTTACTCATATCCCTACCCACCACCCCTCCTCCCCCCTTTATACATGCTCTTTTATTTTCTTTCTGTATCATATTTATTCCTTCCCCTCATCACATTCCCACACCAAGTTTCCTATAGAAATATTCCACTCTATAAAAGCTGTCCTACTTTCTAGAACTCATTTGCATCTACAGGTGTTCATGCCAAAGAGAAGATCCGGAAATTGTCTATCTGTGATC
>PVIC010015812.1:0-34709 GCA_004025085.1 Thryonomys swinderianus
GCATGTATAAGGGGGGAGGAGGGGGGAGTGGGTAGGGATATGGGTAAAAATGAGAATTAACTTGTGGCATATACTGGTACAAATTTCCCAATGTTATATGTGATTTTGAGATGTATATAAATTGTACCAATAAAGAATTCAATTTAAAAAAAATATAATATGTTTGGTGAAGAGATTTACAACAGTAGTAGCCAATAATGAAATTAATGAGTTAACTAGTGATGCTATATAGAGTCAAATGAGGTTACGTGTTTTACTTTAAAATCAATTACCTGTGCATCTTATTTAACAATATGTGGGTCTCTCACTTATTTTGCAAAACTGCTGTTAGATATTTAATTTTTAAAAACGTGCTGCTAAAAGTCTTCTTTTGCCTGTAAAATTCACCATCTCTACATCTCTGTTATTCTTCCACCACCTTCCTTTGAAAGCAGGTGGCTTGCATTTCAAAATTAGTAAAATACCAAAATAAACCATTGAAATGTAACTTTGTCAAGCTCCTTAAAAAAATGAACTTACATCAGAATCCAATCCAACCCCTCCTAGTGTTACCAGCCTTGTAAAGTTAACTTTCTGTGGAACACAGGACATTTCCTAGCACTCCATGCCCAATTATCCTTGCACTCATTATCAGAGCCCCTAAAACTGAGTTTGGAACCAGCATTAGCTCTTACAAAGAAAAAAAGAAAGAAAAGAGAAAAGATTTTTAGTGCAATGGGGACCTCAAAACCTATATTATCTGTCTGTAGATTTGAGAATCTCTTATTATTCACAACTTCACTACTTGCTACTTCTTTGGTCATTTAACATCTCTGAAATGTACCTCCATTATCTGCTGTAAAATTAGTATAATAACAGCACCTGTTGCCTCTACTTATTATGTCTTAGTTCAGTGTTCTCCAAAAAAAGAGGAACCTTAGGTCCAGGGAGAAGCACAGACCAATACATGAATTTATTTTCTTTCCTTCCTAAAACCATAACATATTAGAATGCTTTCATTTTGTTTCAAGATACAGATCCAAAGGACACAGACCATGTATGGAGGAAAACAGTAAGCCTGGAAGCAAGAAAGTAAATGGTAACTAACAGAGAATGACAGCAGCCTGGCCCGGTGGAGTGCTGATAATGAGTGAAAGGAGGAGCAGCTGTCTTTGCAGGTGGAAATAAAGGCAAGAGGTGAAGATTCCTGAAATGTCTCCCCCAGCATCACCTGTGTCACTACAATATCACCAGGTGAATCAGTGACTCACCTCATGAAGCATATGAGTGCCAAACACAGACACCAACCTTCCCGCCCCTTTCAATGCCACATGTGGACAACTAGTCCACGACTTCAGGTAAGAGACTGGTAGAGCTTTCTTAGAAGAATCTTTCACCTTGAAAGCTGAGGGATAAAGCAAAACAAAAAGGTGATTCTTGGAAATATAACAAAATACAGTGTAGCTATGAAAAAAAAGCAGAGTACTATTTTTTACAACAGAACATCAGAAAACAGGAAAGCTTCTTGATCTCCACACTAGGCCACAAGACTGTCATTGGGGTTAGGACGCCCTGTTCCTCATGAACCAGCAGCAGCCAGCTCTGTGGCACGCCAAGTCACGTGCTCCCTGACTCTCTATTCTGATTGGGCGCTCATGTCTACATATCCTACATATCCTGTGCAAGTATCTCCCGTAGGACGTTACAATCCACTATGACTTTTTTGTGTTTAGTTGTCTAGCTCTCATCTTACGTGAATTTTCTCCAGAGAAAAGAATATCACCAACTCAAATCGTGTTAATGTGCTAGACACATTAATAAGTGTTCAAGACATGTTCACTGAATGAAGAAATTAAATGGATGACTGAACCACTGCCACACCAGTTCAGCGTGTCACCAGGATGGGTCTTCCCAAACGCCCACCTTTGAGTTGCTGAACTTCCTTATAAACTCAATTATGCTACTTCCCACAGAGAAAGACCCAGAAAAATGTTTTGATCAAAACAAAGGGATTCCCATGTTAGTAATGAATGTCAATCTGAACAATAAAATGTATTTATATATGAGAAATAACACTTTGGAGCCTGTGTTGAATTGTTTCCAACTGCAAAGGCTGATATTCTATTACTGTAGTTAAACTGTACATTTCCATGTACTATTTTAAAATATGAATAGTAGTTATATCTAAAATGTCTTCCCGTTTCTGTATTACGTTTCCATGGTGCACAAGTGTTATGTGAACAATAAAAATTAATTCTTGGCATAAAATATATAAAATAATAAAATTCCAGCTGATGATAAAATGTATAGCTACTGTTTTAAAATCCCTTAGGAAATTCATTTTGAAGAGGCAGTAGTATAAAGTCCTCAGCTATGCAGTTGTCCTGGTTCTTTCCAGATCTGTAGAATCAAAACCTATGAGGGAGAAACCCGGTTATGAACGTCTGAGAAGAAAACAAGAAGTCTCTTTGCAGAGCCATTATCTTCATCCGGGAACTAGGACTGAACCCCATAATCCCATCCGGTGATTTTATGCACAACAGATACGTAGGAAAGTAGTCATTAGTCGGGTTAGATGAGGGGTAAGTGAAAAACACATAAGTAGGATTTATCCAGATGACCACAGAACGTGGTGTAATCCAAATTTGAAACATCTATTCAATGAAGACAATAGGTTAAATAAGGATTTACCAGCTAATTTCAAGTTTATCTTGCTTTTTCATGTTTCTAACTGCTAAGGAGTGATTTTGTAGAGGATTACCACCATTAAAACCTACCCTCTTATCCTTTTTCACCAGAAATTCTTTCCAAAGCCTATAAAAGCTAATTTTACTTCTTCTGAAGCTAATTATTCAAATGGATGTTCAAGTTCACTTGCCCCGTGTCCTTTGCTCTGAGTTGACACTGAAATAAGGGCTTACAGCATATGCATGTGAGCTATTAACCATGTCTTCTGATAGTTTATCTTCCTTTTTTTTTTCCTGGTCTTAAAGGCTACATTCTGTTAGCCTGCCACTTTATTTCTACTCATCATATTCACTTGAGTAGCATCCCTATTATATTAACACAATGGATCCTTTCCATAATTGAATATAACATTATCACTTGGCACCCTTCTAAAGTTATTAATTTCAACTATTCATTGTATTTTTAGTGTAGTTGCACAGTAAATAATGCAACACAGAGAGGCTTTAACCTATTCCAAAAGCCTCCGGCCAGCATATAAAGCTAGTGTTGTATTAACTTAAAAATAGATCAATGTTATTTTATAAAATGAAGATAAAAGGTAGTTCTGTAAATAAGGACAACCATGCTTAAGGTGGTAAACTACACTTGAGAATATAAAGAGAAGCCTAAAAGCATGTGTTAAATTCTGTTGCCCATCCTGGAGAAACTCAACTCTAGGACATTTAAAAATGTAAAAACCAAAAACTTAATAGTGTAAACAGTGATCTGGGTATTTTCTCATATTGCCTACACTGAAAAAAAGTAAACCTCACAGTAACAATAATTGTATTGTCATTTGATGACACTTTAAATAGGGCTTAATACACGAGGAAGTGAAAATTAATTGAATTCTCATTACATTATATAACATTCAATGATATCTTAAGAATTAAAGATTAGAAAACCTGGTAGAAAAATATTGCAGTGTTCCTCAATGTAAATTTAATACCTACAGGATCATGTAAGAAAGATGTTTGGATAATACAAGATTTATCCTCAATTTTTTTGAAGAGCACACTAATCATCATTCACAAATCTTAGACAAACCAAGATTAAAGGACTTCCAACTGGATTATGAATTCTTTGTACTGTATCCCTTGGGGTGGAAACCAAGCAGCCTAAATGAAAATATCTGAAATCTGAAGTGTTTTAAAATCCAGAACTTTTGAGTACCAACCTAACGCCACAAATTTTGCTTAATGCACATTATTAAAGATATCAAATAAAGTTAACATTAATCTATCTGTATAACCATATGAAACACAAATTGATTTCAGGTTTAGCTTTGGGTCCCATCCCTAGGATAAGTATATGTATATAGACATATTCCAAATTCACCCCCAAAATCCTGAAACTCAAAACACTTCTGATCCCAAGCATTTTAGACAAGGGATACTCAATTTGTCTGAGTAGACAAAAGGTATGGAGATATTTGTGTCCCTTATGAATGCTCCCCAACAGGTGAGCTCAGCAGAGGCAGTCATATGTTAATTATCAAGCAGATAAATTGACCGAGTCTGCAAATATCAGTCCACTTCTTTGCCCTGGCCATTCCTATCATGGCCCAATGGGCTCATGGTCAAAATAGTCATGATGACAGTGATGGAAATTTCTCATGGACTCAGCATCATAAATTTCCACTCAGCAAATCCAGCCTGTCTATGCTATTTCAGAGAGCTCAGCTTGCATCAGCAGAGATGAACGCTGAGCTCCTAATACGTCATTATTCTCTGATTAGTCAACTATCTAGAGGCCAATTGATAACACTGGATTCCTTCCACCATGAAAAGGCATTTTATTTTTACCAGAATAGAGACTTTGAACATGCATTTGCCTTTCCTATAGGGAACGCTTCTGCCAAAACTACCATCCAAAGATTTATAGTATAATTATGCACCAAAGTAGTATTTGACACAACATTGTTTCTGACCAAAGATTTCATTTCACATCCAAAAAATTATGGCAATGATCTCAAACTTATTAATTCTGGGTTTGCCATGTTTGCAACCCATCCTAAAGAAACTATTTTTATAGTGCAATAGAATAGTTTTTGAAGACACTGTTAAAGCATCAACTAGGTGACATTACTTTGTGGGGATAGGAAAAAGGTTCTCGAGAAAGTTGCAAGTGTTTTGAGTCAGTTCCAATTTATGCCCCTATGTCTTCTATAGCCAGGATTCACATATCTAAAAATTGAGCAGTGGAAATTGAAATGGTATCACTAGTAAAAGTTTTGTTTTCTCTTCTATGATTTATGTTCTGCTAACCTCAGGGTCTAAATTCTAGAGGCAGAAGTGTTACCATCAGGAGATGTAATGATCCTATTGAAACTTGAAGATAAAATTGCTATGTGGCCACCTTCTCATGCCTCTGAGTGATCAAACTAAAAAAGAAGTTTCAGTTTTGACTGGTGTGATTAGTACAGACTTCCAATAGAAAATTGGACTACTACTCTGCAATGGAGGTAAGAAAGAGTTATGTCTGGAACACTATAAGTAAACTGAAAGGGAAGACACATGTTCAGTGTGTCATCCAACCACCAAGAGAATCAGATACCATGAAAGAAAGAAAAAGATTTACTGTCTCCCTTGGAGCTGGGACTCTTACTTCCTTCTTCTCTTGAACATAAGAACTAAATGTTATATGGCTTTGGGATTTCAGGATTTACACCGGAAGTCCCCTCAATTCTCAGGCTTTCAGCTTCAGACTTAGAATTAAACATTTAGTTCTCCTGGTTCTAAGGCTTTCAGACACATATACACACAGAATTCCAAGGTTTTGAACTTGCCAGTGACCTGTCTTGGAATGTCTTAACCTCCATAATCATGTGAGCTGTTTACCTAAATAAATCCCCTTACAGCCATCTAAGCATCTATCCAGATTCCTATATGACCTACAATAGGGATTTTTTTTCCTGATAAATCCATCATAAGTTGGAAACATACCTGAAAATGCATATAATATACCTGATGTATGGTACTTCATAGCCTAGAAACATAGCGCACAGAATAGAAAAAGTATCGGTGGATTACCTATGTGATCACATGCCTGACTGGGAGCTGTGGCTTACTGCCTCTGTCCAGCTGTCGGAAAATGCAGACAACTTACTCAGATTTACAATTTACTTACTCAGATTTATGGATGTCTTCCCTGCCCTGAGTGATCTTCAGCTACAGGGATAAACCACTCTGTTTTGTTCATGCTAGGATTTGGGGTGTGAAGACTTGGGACTGCCCTCTTTTATGCAATTAGGATTATGGGTGTGAAGCATTGGTACCTAATAAAGGTACAGTGAGTTTGGGGGACTGGCCCTTTCTTCTTGTGCAGTATTTGGCTTTTTGCAGCCACTGCTCAGAGCAGCAAGTGTCGAGCCTGGTCTCATCATTTTCCTCAAGGTTCCAATTTTGTTGTTTGTTGTCCGTTAATCCTTTTGCTGTGGGACTCACGGTGGACTGGAGCTTGCTATAAGGGTTCTGGCTCTGTCCCCTTAACTGGTCTCCCTATCCAGCACTCAGCAGAGTATGAGACTACATACTGGCAGCTAGAGAAAATATCAAAATCTAAAATTTGACACTCAGCTCCTTCTGAATGAGTATCACTTTTACATCATCACAAACTGAGCCATCATTACTTATGGTAATGATGTAGGCCCCATTGGTTCTGTCTCTCTGGAAAATCCTAATTAATATAAGATTATTTCCCAAAATATGATCTCTTAAAAAAAACAGAACCTACAGAGTACTAGGTATTCACTGCATATTTGTTGAATGAATAAAGTGTATAAAATATTAAACAATTTTTTAAAAATATTGAGCCATTCTTAGCTCACAGAAAGCACAAAATTTAGGTATAATTAATCATTCAAAATATATAATAAAACTACTTATTCAAAGTAGTAAATATTAAAAGACAAAAGAGCCCTACAGACAATTCTAAGAAGCCCAGTCAAGAATAATTATTTCCATGTAAGAAAATCTGAGACATAACAGAAATGTAGCTAAATAGATGATGCTATATTTGTAATTTTAAATGAAACAAAGCACTGAAAGGGAAAAAAATGGTTGTTTTATAAAAATCACATGGATAAATTTCACAACCATGGTGGTAAAAAAACAACCAACTAGACACAAAGGAACACATAGTGTGTGAATTAATTTTTTACTGTGAAGAGGCTGGGTTCTCTCAAGACACTATGGAAGCCAATTAGTCTAGAGGTGGAGTGATAGTAAGAATTTTATTATGATGAATGAGTTGACCAGAATATGTTAAAACTAGTGTAGTGGCACATACTTGTAATCCCAGCTCTGGAAGCTGAGGCAAAAGGATTGCATGTTTAAACCCAACTGGGGCAATTTAGAGAGACTCTCTCTCAAAATAAAAAAATAAAAATAAAAAGGGCTGAATATGTGGCTCAGAGCAGAAGCCCTGGGTTCAATCTCCAGAGTGATTAAAATGCCAAACAAACAACAGTTATAGTGAACCCTTAAGGACTGTCTTACCAGGAAATGCATTTAGGAGTCCTTCCTAGAATAGGTGAGTCACCAGAGACTGCTGGGCCCCTTCTCACAGGTAGAAGTTTGTGGCCAAATGACAGGGGTCTAATCTCAACATGTAGTAAAAAGCTATCTTACTACTCTGCAAATCTGAAGAAAACGTCTGGTCATTGTTTAATTTGCCTACTTTAGTTCCTAACCCAGTGGACAGGCTGCAGGGAGTAATTGCCTGGAGGCTCTCTGGCTGGTCACTAAACTCATGATGTGAAAGAAAACAGCTCACCTAATGTTTGTGAAGTGCCTGGGGCAAATGCAGTCAGAGGAGAAGTAATCCAAGAGATCCGCTCTCCATGCTCCGTTTTAATTTTATGCATATAAACGTCACACACCAGGACCCTGAGTTTTTATAATATGGGGATACTTACCTTTGCAAATGAGGAAAACTATATATTTGAAAAAACACAGGATAGATCCTGATTCTGGTAACGTTCTGTCTCAACCTGTATGGTGGTGCTATAGTGATAATTCATTCTGTACATACATATTTATATTAGTCACCTTTGTTGTTATAGAATAACGAATAAGCATAATACTTCAGTACTCACAACAACAAACATTTTTTTGTGCCTTGCTTACAGTACATGAAAGCTGTGATCCATGATGTTCTCCTGGCCTTGGTTCAGCTTGGCTTCGTTTCAAGGATCCATTACTTCTGGATCCAAGCTAGAAAAATAGCCACTGTCATGTTTCTTGCCTAGTAGGGTTCAGAAACTCAAGAATAAAAGAAGCAAACCAAAGAGCTAGTTTCATTAAAGTTCTCCAATAAGATGTGGTCTATATCTTGTGAAAATTTTTCATTTTAATCTATTTGGCCAAGTTACACCCACGTTTCTCTGATACACAGACATCTGGCAGATATTGTTGAAGTTATTGACCCCAGTGGGAACACAGCCCCGTTTTTCTTGACTGTGAGCCACTTTTTCCAGTGATGTATGGGTTCAGTTAATTTTGAGATTAAAACTAGAAGAGAGATGGTCCTTGCTTTAGGAAAGGCTAACATAGACCAAGACCCTTCCTGAGATCATGCCGAGTCTCCAGCCAGACTTCATGACGTTGCCTTGCTGTGAGAGAGCCTGGGAGAGGGCCGGCCACGCGGCAGAGAACTGTACCGGCCCGTAGTTTAGGATCTGAAAGTAACACCACCTGACACTTACAATAAAAAGGAGACTTCAATCTTATAAGAATCTTAAAAATATAAATATAAATAAATCTAAGTATAAGTAATAAATATAAGAATCTTATAAATATAAAGAACTGAATTTTGCCAATGATCATGACAGCTCGTGTTATGCCTTATATCCATATGCCCCTCCAAAGCCTCGTGTGTTCATAAGTGGGGTTTGGGGGAGTACATGGAGGTGATGTTGGAAGGTGAAGCCCAGTTGGAGGAGGTAGATGTCTTACTTTCTTTTCTGGTTGCTGAGACAAAATACCTGACACCTGAAGTCAAAGGAGCAAAAGATTATTTTGTCTCATGGTTTGTAGAGGCTCCAGTCCATCACTGACTAGAGCAAGGTGGCATGGCAGAGGGGCATTTCAGAGAAGAAACAGTCTGGTAGGCAGAAGGCAGCTAAATGATCCAAGCAGTATGCAGCAAGGAACAAGCCATAAGTGGTGACCTCCTTCTGCCCTTTATATCTCATCCAGGCTACCCACCCTCAGGGCATAGCACTCACAACCTCAATCTTAACACTGCATCCTTGATCCCAGCATCACACACTCTAGAGCCAGCCGTCTCTGAAAAGTCCCCCTTATGACTGCATAAAGCTTTGGGACAGGGGGCATTTAGATATAACCCATAGCAGTGGGTCACTGTGGGCATGATCTGGAAGAGTGTACCTCCTTCCTCCCTTGATGTCTTTCTGCTTCATGCTAGCCATGCTGTCTTGGAGCAGGGGACTATGGATTAACACCTCTACAAAGTATGAGCCAAAATGAACCTTTCCCTCTTTAAGTCATGGGTATGGAGTACTGTCCCAGTGATGTCAAAGTTATGCAGGCAACTCTGTAAAGAAGTTTCAGCTCTGAGAAGGTTTCCAGGTCAATATCTTGACAGGATGCTTGTAGAGGACACACTTAAATTTTGCCTAGACTCCTGCCCCAAGGACACTATGATATGAAAATTATATATGTATGTTGCTGTAAACTGATAAATCTGTAGTTATTTGTTAAACAGCCATACAAAAAGTAGTATGTCCTCCATTTCATATACTGTACATGGCCTCACATTGGTCTTGGAACTTTTGAACTTGTCTAGGAGTAGAAAGTTGTTCTCAAATTTTTGTGTGCATAGACTTATCAGAAGAGTCTGTAAAAATAAAGACCAAAGAGCAACATCTCCAAAGATTCTAACTCATGAGACGTAGGGCAGGATCCAAGATTTTGGAATACTAACAAGTGGAGAAAAAAATACAGATGGTGATAGTATAAAGACCACAGTTTGAGAACCACTGGACATCCATGAAAACAATTACTTCCATGCTCTTTAAATGTCCTCTACAACAAAAACAGCATCTGATAACAGCAAATTGTCTCCTTTTGTACTGAAGGATTTTACACAGTGCTCATTAGACTTAATAACTGATTTTCTTTAAGCTCCTTCTTATCATGCCTGGGTCAAATGAGCAAGTGTTTATTTCAAGAGAAGTCTTAATACATTATTCGTTTCCTTATCATTTATATTCCCATTTTTCTGTACTATTTCTATTATGGTGGTCTGATTTGTAGAAGAAAATTTTTAAATGCCCTAAGAAATATTTACACTTGAAATTGTTAGAGTGTCATATTCTATACTCCTAAGAGGTCTCAATAACCATAAACCGGATTGCCAATTATGGACTAAGTTCATAATAACCTTGTCACCATTAAATGAGTCATTAAAAACATTTTCAAAAATATTACCAGACAACCATGAGTTTCTATTTATCTGTTTCAGTATGGTTTATAGCTGGGCCAATATGTCATAGATCTAAAAAACACTATGCACATCAAGCATTTAACATACCTAAAATTTTTTATGTTTGATGTTTCAATTTGTTTAAATGCAAAAATCACCATCTTTTGTCCGTATTTTCTACAAAGTGATGTTTTTCTTTTACAGAAGTGACTTTCACTGTGGTAGCAGCTTCCTATGACAAGAACTACACCATTTAAAGAATATTCATATCAAAGGGTATTTATAACATTTTTCATGTCATTGCTCTTTAACCCTTCCTCAACACAGACTTAGAGAACTGCAACATATTCTTGAAATCCATAAAGGAACATCTTTTGTCTTTTCATTTGGCTTGAAATGCATTTTTAAACAAGAGCTCTTCAACTTAAGAGAAGTTAGTAATAAGTATTCGTTGGAAGAAATATCAGCAAATCTGATGTAAATAAGATAGAAAAATTGAGAAAAGTAAGAAAGTTTAAGAACAATAAGTAAGGATTTTTGCCTTTTGTTTATTGGTATTTTCACTATTTTTGGAATAATATTTAGTGCAGGATAGAAGTCAAGAATATCTGTTGGAATACCAGATCTTTTGTTTGACATGAGCACCGGTAGATACAAATGAGCTCTAGAAAGTATGACAGTTTTTGTAGAATGGGAAGTTTCCAAAGGAAATTTGGTGTGAGAATGTAGTGAGGGGAAGGAATAAATATGATTCTGAAAGAAAATAAAAGAGCATGTATAAAGGGGGTGGGGAGGTGTGGGTGGGCAGGGATATGGTTAAAAATGAGAATTAACTTGTTTCGTATATAGGTACAAATTCCCCAATGTTATGTGTGATTGTGAGATGTATATAAATTGTACCAATAAAGAATTAAAATGATAAAAAAAGAATATCTGTTGGATCAATAAGTGGTAGAGCATATGAATATGCGTGATGTAGAGAACTGAACACTATTCTCCTGGTCAAATAAAACACATCTGTGATCCTGTGATTTCATAATTAACAATCTGAGATGCAGAAATGGTTCACATTCTATCACAGTACATTAGCTTCTCAATATGAAAAATGAAAAATACAAAGTCCTAGTGTTCAATATCCAGGGTATGTAGCATGTATGGGAAATCTAGGTATGCTCTGATAAAAGAGGATAAGTAAATTCTTAAAGGGTGTTTATTTGAAGATAAAGGAAAAGAGTTCTGGTACCCAAAGCAGAAGGACAGAAATATCAAAGTTCACAGTGAGAGGGAATAGAAGCTATCGATTTCAAAGTTTTTAACCATAACTCGCATCAAGAAATGCACACATAGAATTTAACTGAGGCAAGTTTTGTTTTGTTTTGTTTTATTGTTTCATTTTTGTTTTTGAGGTGTAACGTATGTGTATAATCCAGGTTTGAATTCTCACAAACCTCCAGCCTCAACCTCCAGAGTGCTGGGATTATAGGTGTGGTCTACCACACCCAAAAAGAGACAAGATTTATGAAAGGATACTTAATTTTACTCATTTGCTACATCAGATATTTCTTAACATATTTCATCTTTTAATGGTTGGTCAAGATGTACTAGATTGATTTCAAGATGCATTTGTTGAACAGTGGGTTTGGACCATTGTTTAGGTATAGCAAGGAAACCACTGATTTGGAAACAAAAGAAGACACCTGCATGACCGCAGGAGTTCTCCCAGCCAAGTGGTTTGCAGCTGAGATGCTTCGGAGACCCTGACCTACAGCCTGTTTTGATTAACAATGACTCAGAGTGGTAAGACAGGTGGGGATTGAACTTTGTCATTGCATCAGCCCAAAGTGCTAGAAGGCCAAGTGCCATGGATCTTTTTTCTCCATTTTGAGTATGTTTGAACCTCACTATTATTCTCTCTAGAAGAGGTTTTGAAAATGTAACTGTTCTTGGGCCGGAGGGTTAGCTCAGCAGTTCCGGCACCTGCCTCGCAAGCGCAAGGTCCTGAGTTCGATCCCTGGTGACCACATACAATGTTGGGCATGGTGACTCATGTCCATCAGCAATCAATACCACATACCACAGTGCCGGGCGTGGCGGCTTACACCTGTAATCCCATCACTCGGGAGGCAGAGACAGGAGAATTGCTGAGTTCAAGGCTTGCCTGGGCTACATAGTGAACTCAGAGCCAGCCTGAACTACAAAGTGAGACCCTGTCTCAAAAAAAAAAAAAGAAAAAAAAAAAGAAAATGTAACTGTTCTTATTTTGGGGAGCATTGTAAATTCAATCTAGACTTAAATTTAGAGTTTACAAGACTCAGGGTATTACATTATTTTACTTGACTCTGTATAACTAATTAATTCTTCCTCTAAATAATGTGTTCATCTAAAATAGTTTTCATTCAAGACTATTTACTGAAACTAGCATGATGGGTCACACCTCTAATTGTAGCTACTCGTTACTCATATTTTAGGAGGGCTCAAAGTGTGAGGCAAGTCTGGGCAAGTGAAAACAATGGATAAAACTGTCAAATTTTTGAAAAGGCCAGGGCGTAGCTCAGTGGCAGAGTCCTTGCATGATATGCACACCCTTGTGTTCAATATTCAGTATCACAAAAAACAAGAACAAAAATCACAATTTACTGAGCATTTTCTAGGTACAAAGTTCTACGTTAGTGTTATAATAATACCAGTGAAGAAACGCCAATCTGAGCCTCCTGGACTTTCTATTGCCTAGAAAACAAATTAAGTATATAGGAATAATAAAAGCATGAGGTTATGAAAGAAAAAGTTGTCTTGGATTGGAAAATACCATTCCAGATATTCAGGGAAGGCCATTCTCAAGAGGTAACATAAGTTGAGAAGCAAAGGATGAGGAGGAGCCATGAAACTGAAGTGCTACGAGAAGAACAACTGTTCCCAAAGTAGATGCACATTAAGTGAAGACAACATACAGGAGGAAAGTGACTCTAAGAAGGCCAGGCAGCTTGACCCAGTGAGGAGTGAAGAACACTACTATGAGATGAGATGAGAAGTTGCTGGAATGGGAATTTAGTGG
Source organism: Thryonomys swinderianus (assembly GCA_004025085.1). Lineage (NCBI taxonomy): Eukaryota > Metazoa > Chordata > Mammalia > Rodentia > Thryonomyidae > Thryonomys > Thryonomys swinderianus. Next base: position 13,208 of record PVIC010015812.1, read on the forward strand.
TGAATAAAATGATCAAATTTGGATTTTTACTATTTATTTATTTATTTATTCATTTATTTATTTTGGAGATAGGGTTTTACTATGTATTTCAGGCTGGCTTTGAATTTGCAGCAATCCCCCTGCCTCAGCCTCCTCAGTACTGGGATTATATGTGTGCACTAACATGCCCAGCAACATTGAGTTTTCAAACACTCATGCTTCCATCGACTGTATGTGGTCAACGGATTAGGTAGGATGTGAACAAAAGATAGACGATCCCTTGGGCAACTGATTTTTAGGGAATAAATGAAAGATTTGAGTAGCATGTCAACAGTGGAGGGGGGAATAAGGTAGATGAACTCAAAATATATTCTGGAGTTAGAAGGAAAACAATTTTAAATTTTTACAAAAGAGGCCATCAGGAACTAAGTTGAAAATTGGGTGAACAAATTAACACATTGACGGAGAAAAATGATATTTGGAGGACAGAATGGGAAAAGTATACGCTAAGGAATTGGCCTAAAAGGAATACACATTTTCAACTCAAATCCTACCTTCTACTCTAGGACAGTAATTTCTTAAAATAAGGTATCAAACTAAGAAAAAAGAGGAACTGCTTTAAGGATATCGGATTTTAAATAGGTGGACCCAGGCTAATGAAAAAAATACAATTCATCCAATGACAATAAGAAAGCAAGATCTAACTAAGATCATTTCAAAGAGAAACAGCGGCTCTCGCCTAAAGGGCACTAGAATTCCTGAGGGCTATTAAGAAAGGCAAGCTAGGTCTTGTCACCAGAAGGATGAGAATTTACTTGGTGTGAAGCAGATTCACGCATATTTTTCGAAGGCTCCTCAAAGGATGCTAATGAACAATCAGGATCCAGAATTAGATTACAAGTAAAACTGAGGATGTCACATCAATAAACCTAACCTGTTAATGAAAGATTAACAGAATCAAATGGAGGATTTTTCCCCCACGCGAAGAACATGATATGACCATTGGATAAGTGGATATATATTCTGACACCAGGAGAAAGTAAAATTTCATTGTGTGTGTGTGTGTGTGATAATTTTTAAACTAGGAGAAAAGGTTATTCTCGTCTTATTAAAGATACACTTATAATAGATATCTCACATTTAAAAATATTTTTATTTCCATTATGTACAGCAAAGAAGAGAGTAACAGCTGATGGTCTACTGGAAGAGAAAAAGAGGAATAAGTGGGTAGCAATCTTGGCTACACAAAGAACCACTAATGCACAGTGGGGAAGACTTATTTAAAAAAAAAAAAAAAACAGCGTGAAGCACTCCATTACCTCTGGGGCCGAAAAACATACAATGGGTTACCAAAATGCACTTGCAGTGGATGTCTGCCATCACTGCTGCTTTCTAACTGCATCATTTAATTATTGAATAAGCCACACAATCACCAGAGCGAGACCCAGAGCCAAGTAACTATTCTTTTGAACGGAGACCGGAAACATAATTCTTGTAAAGATCATCTGCTGCTGGTGGAAGAGCGCGTAATTCAAGGGCAAGACCTAAAACCATTCAGTTTATGAGCAGTCACGTCAGAATCAGAACCATGGTTTTGCACTGGTAGGCTTTTACTCCGTCCTCTTTACACCTTCGTCATAACCGAAGTCCACTGAACTGGTTAGCAAATTTCAGATCACCAGGGGTAAGGTGACGGTGCCGTGGATGGCGCCCTAACTCGGTGGGCTAGAATCCCTGAAGGGAGCCAAGGACAAAAGTGTGTTTCTAGTTTTTAGTGGGCGTGTCTCCAGGGAGAAAGAGAGTGAAAGCAAAGGAGGTCTACGAGGAGGGGGAATCCTACGAATCTTAGAGCCTGGATACGGCGGGCGGAGAAAGGGACTCCAGGGCTCCAAAGCCGCGGAACCCCCACAGCTGCAGGCGCAGGTGGAGGGGCCGCAGTGCGGACGCCGGGTCGACCCCGCGAGCAGCGCGCGCTGGCGAACTACAATTCCCAGCAGCCCCGGCGGAGCCCGCGCCGCGCCACGCCACGCAAAGCCCGCCGGGAGCCGGCCGCAACCGCCAAGATGTCGCAGACCAAGAAAAGGAAGCATGAGTCGGGGGGCGGCGGCGAAGGAGGGGAGGGCGCTGGAGAGGAAGATGGCGGGGAGTTCGAGGTGGCCGCGCCGCGAGCGCGGAGGACTAAGCGCGAGCGGGACCAGCTGTACTACGAGTGCTATTCGGACGTGTCGGTGCACGAGGAGATGATCGCGGACCGGGTCCGCACCGACGCCTACCGCCTGGGCATCCTGCGCAACTGGGCAGCGCTGCGAGGCAAGACGGTGCTGGACGTGGGCGCGGGCACCGGCATCCTGAGCATCTTCTGCGCCCAGGCCGGGGCGCGGCGCGTGTACGCGGTGGAGGCCAGCGCCATCTGGCAACAGGCCCGGGATGTGGTGCGGCTGAACGGGCTGGAGGACCGCGTGCACGTCCTGCCCGGCCCGGTGGAGACGGTGGAGCTGCCGGAGCGCGTGGACGCCATCGTGAGCGAGTGGATGGGCTACGGACTGCTGCACGAGTCCATGCTGAGCTCGGTGCTCCACGCGCGGACCAAATGGCTCAAGGAGGGCGGTCTGCTCCTGCCGGCTTCCGCCGAGCTCTTCGTGGCTCCCATCAGCGACCAGATGCTGGAATGGCGCCTGGGTTTCTGGAGCCAGGTGAAGCAGCACTACGGCGTGGACATGAGCTGCATGGAGAGCTTCGCTACGCGCTGCCTCATGGGCCACTCGGAGATCGTGGTGCAGGGTCTGTCGGGCGAAGACGTCCTGGCCCGGCCGCAGCGCTTCGCTCAGCTCGACCTGGCCCGCGCCGGCCTGGAGCAGGAGCTGGAGACCGGGGTGGGCGGGCGCTTCCGCTGCAGCTGCTACGGCTCGGCGCCCTTGCACGGTTTTGCCGTCTGGTTCCAGGTGACTTTTCCTGGGGGCGAATCGGAGAAACCCCTGGTGCTGTCCACTTCGCCTTTCCATCCGGCCACCCACTGGAAGCAGGCGCTCCTCTACCTGAACGAACCAGTGCAAGTGGAGCAGGACACGGACGTGTCAGGGGAGATCACGCTGCTGCCCTCCCGGGATAACCCCCGACGTCTGCGCATCCTGCTGAGCTACAAAGTGGGGGACCAGGAGGAAAAGACCAAAGACTTTGCCATGGAGGACTGAATGTTGCCTTTTTTCCCAGTCGTCCCCTGAGGCAGCCTGCCTTTGAGGGAGAAACTTTGGGAGATCGGAGGAGGAGAAAGGGAGATCCCATTCGCAAGTAGGGGACAAAAATCTCTTTTCCTTCGGTTCTCAGGGAGGGAGAGTGACTTCCGTCTCCGTTTGAGGAGAGTCTTCTGGCAGTGTTTATTGAAAAAGTGATTTCTCCCTGGATGGACATAGTTTGCTTATCAAGGGGCTTTGAAGCCTCAGAGCATGTTGTATGAAGCAAGCACTTGTTACATTTTCTTGTTTCACGGGGAAAATGGGAAAAAAATGTCAGTTTCAGAAGGGTCCATGGGCGGACCTGACGGTTACACCTTACCTAGGTTTGACTTTGGAGTGAAGGTAAAAGGGTTCAATTAGAGTCTGAAAATTTCCAGTACAATTTAATATCTTGGAACCATGTTTTCTCAGCCTCTGAATTCTATTTTTAGGTGCCTGTAGGCTGGGAGTATTTGTTCCTCATTGTTTTCTAAGTAAACTTTATTGGTAATGAAGAGATGAAGTAGTTGAAGTAACCCTGTTTTTACTGCATCATGAAGGTAAAATTGATAAAAACATGAATCATTAAGTAAAATTTTTTTTTGTAATTATACAGCATACGAAAGAAAGTCAAAAAGGAGCATAAAACACTGAAGGAGTGTGGGTCTTAAAAATTATTTAAGTTCACTAAGACAAGGAAAATCCTTTCCTAGCTAGAAAAGTATTTGTTCTCATTTGGGGGAATCATGTCTTGGCCTACTTTTATCTAGTGAAAGTTCTTTTTACAGTTTCTCTCACTTTTTCTTTTTAATCTCTTTAGCTCAACCAAATGTGAAAGTTGTGAATTTGGGAAAATCACTTGTAATGAAGCCTGAGTTATGTTATCAGATTTACCTCACTGATGTTTCCCTCATCTCTGTGGCAAATAAAACATTGGCATTTCCACTGTTTTTATAGATGAAGAAATTTTTGTGTGTGTATGAGTTGTAATGCTTTTGCCTTTTTCACACAGTCTGTCCTTAAGTGTTAAAACCCTCCCAGGACATAGGTTAACAGGGCTTAAGGTATGGTTTTTGTATCACAGTAGCTTATATGCTAATAGAAACAAATGTAAAAAACTGAGGGTGTAGTTTGGGGTGTACATTTTTAGGGGTGTAGTTAAGTATTATAACTAATTTGCCAAGATTTGGTGATGTTTAGTGAAATCTCGTGAAGGGCGCCACATACAAAATCAATTTTATAAGATAATCAACTAGTAAACAAATGTGATTATGACTTTGATATCAAGATAGTTATCCTATATAAATGCTATATAAATATAAATCCTATATAAATTCTGGGAAGAGAAATATTAAGCTAGAGGTTAAAAAATAGCTATTTTTAATCACACTTTTGTTTTTAAGAATTTCAGTGTGATTTGAGTAGGTTTTTTGGTGATTTTGTTTGTTTAAACTTGTTATAGCAACCCTTTACTCTGACTGAATGAAAGCATTGTTCTGAACTCGGTTTTTTGCATATTTTATAAATATAACTTCTACAGTTCTCATTACCAGTATACGCACATAAGGGAAAAAAACCCCAGTTAAAGCTTAGGAAATGGAAAGAGTAAGGGTAGCAAAGGAAGCTAAGCAGTGCTTTTCACTCTGTCCCAGAGTGGGTTGTGGTAACACAGCTGTGCAAGCAGTCAAGAGGAGCAGAGCGGACTGGTGCAGGGAGATGCCCGTGACCCCCCAGCTTGCATTAGTGCTCACACTACTATGTTTTGTTTTTTCCCTTCAGACTCTTCGCACGCAAAACAGAGTAATGATGATACCCATTCCACAGAAGTACAAGGATACAATGAATTAGTACACGTGATACGTAGTAGGGACTCAGTAACTCAGTGCTGTAATTACATGAAAGTCGTACAAATCTGGAACGTGTGGATACATATAAAATGGGTTACGTATAAATATTCAACATTTTTGGTTTTTTTCCAGGCATTGCTTGACAGCATATGACATTGGACACCAGATGATCCAAAGCAAAACCAAGACCTTTGGAGTGAAGAGACTTCCAGAAGGATGAAAGTGCAAGATGTGTCAGTATCCAGACACTGCCCGATCTGTGGACTGGAGCCAGTTTTTGATGCCAAGAGGAGAATAAAACAGTAAAATTCTACCTGCTTCCTTCACACAGCTTCCGTTTATTTAACCCTGTGAAGTTTTGTAAAATATTTTCATTCACTGGACCAATAAACATTTTATCAAGTATACAACGTAATAGTCACTGTGATAAGCATTCAGGATACAAACCAATAGAACTAGATTCTGCCATCCGATAGATACCTTCCTAGGGTAAACTAAGTAATGTTAGAGTTAATGGGCTAACCAGTGTGATGGTCTTGGTGTTAGGAAGCACAGGTACTTACCTTTTTGCTTTATGTGTTAAAAGACATTTTATTTATTTATTTGTTTGTTTGTTTGTTTGTTTGTTTTGAGACAGGGTCTCTCTTTGTAGTTCAGGCTGGCTTTGTAGTCCAGGCAAGCCTCGAACTCAGCAATCCTGTCTCTGCCTCCCAAGTGCTGGGATTACAGGCGTGAGCCACCACGCCTGGCTCAAAGACATTTTAAACTAATGCTGAAAGATTTGCCTAAGGTCCAGAGTTAATTCTTTTTTGTTTGTTTGTTTTGTTTTTTGTTGTTGTTTTTGAGACAGTGTCTTCTTGCTTTGTAGTTCAAGCTGGCCCTGAGCTCACTATGTAGCTCAGGCAAGCCTTGAACTCTGCAGTCCTCCTGCCTCTGCCTCCCGGGTGCTGGGATTAACGTTTGAGCCACCAAGCCCAGCATCTGTGGTATGTGGTACTGATTGCTGGTGGGCAGAGTCACCATGCCTGGTATTGTATATGGTTACCAAGGATCGAACCAGGGATCTTGCGCTTGCTAGGCGGGTGCCAGAAGCACTGAGCTAAATCTCTGGTCCTCCAGAGCTAATTCTTGACACTTACATTTTGAACATAAGGTTTTCACTTCCTAAACCCAAAAGCAATTTTTTTTCATTATTTTAGTCCTGTACTGCTCAGTGAAAGAAGTGCTTATCTCCTGACTAGGTAACAAGTTTTTATCATATGAATGAAGGAAAAGGGAAAGACTGTCCTCAGGCAACCCCTTTGCAGATCTGTATCTTGGGCCTAAGACCACCAGCAGTAAGTGGGATCTCAATGAGAACAAATAGGAAGGCACTCGCTGCGATACCCTGGATACCCTGTGACCGTTTTCCTCACAGCTTAAGCAAATGCAGCAGTCTGAGGTCCCCACAAAACTGAATTCCTAGTACATTACTAAAGGTAGGTGGACTGCTATGCTGGCCATTGGTGCTTGGTTTGCCATGCTGGCCATAGGTGCTTGGTGCTTGAGAGCAGAGGTTCATCAGAGGAGTCTGAAAGCAACCTTGAAAATGATCACAGTGCAAGGTGAATGAAAAAGATGCCTGCAGCAAACAACCTCCTGCCGTTTGCTTAGGGCCAGTCCTGTTCTTACACTGTGTTCCATCCCATAGAAGAGATGGATTTCAGGAAGCATTTGGTGAACGAACACCACATTCCTCCCACAAAGGCATTCTTTTGTGCATTTTTGAACTTCCTTTGATCAACTGTGTAGCTGAAGTTCTATGATAAATATGCACATCCTACCCTCAAAATAGGTCACACGAGGGGAAATAAAATTATACCAACAATTTACATATATTCTTGAGCCTGAAATGAGCCTCATTCCAGTTAAATCTGTGGGAGCACAGCCAAGAAGACAGCCTTATGTCTAAAACTTCTCCCAAATGTAAAAATATTACTTATGTCATTAGAAATAAACATTGGCTCCAAAAATAAGTTGTTATTTTCTAAACTGCTGGTTTGATAATAGATATGGTACATTGGATAGATGACCCTTTTCATATTGGCTGTTAGCTTTAATGCCTCGTTTGGGCTTTTGTTAAGTTTTCTATCTGGTTCTTTCTCCATGCTCCAATTTTTTCTTCTCACTTGCCCTTTCTCACTTGCAATAAATACCATGTTTTGTTAGAATCTGTGTAATTTTGTTCTTTTCTAATTCCTTTTGGTTTTAAAATATTTTCCTATTTCTTGGAATACCTAGAGAAAATTTGAAGATGAGAAGGGTAGAAAAGAGGTCAAAAGCCTCTGAGATGTGCCATTTATTTTCCACAGAACGTATTTTCCCAGATCTTTTTCTTTGGGTGTATATCTGATTTGATCTCATCCTTTTACAGAACTTGAGGCAGTTTTATATTTTATAGACTCAAGATTTTTGAATATGTGAAAACAGACAATCTTAAGGAAAATGCAATGTTTTGCAGCTTTTCCTAAGTCTAATTGAGGTCTTGATTAAATCTTAAAAATAATATTATGAAGAACTGTAGGTTTCTGAACCCTTTCCAAGAATGTAGCAAAAGTTTAAAGTGGAAATAAAGAGGGATGTGGTATTTAGATGGCTTCCCAAAATAGGACACATCCTTGTTGAAAAAGATACTTGAAATAAAAAACACTAAAGCTTTTAATAAATGAAGACATGATCAGTAGTACTGGAATTGTGCTTCTTTGGAGCCTTTCGTAATTAAATTTATCATTATTGGTAACAATACCTGTAAAAGACTGCCAAAGATCTCAGTTGATTCTGTATCTTTAGACAATACACAGAGAATTAGAGGAAAAAAACCTTTCTAGGCTGCTCCCTACAAGATGAAGAAAAACAAAAAGGAAAAGGGGATGGAAGGAAGACATTAAAAAAAAAAAACACTTTCTCAGGCATTGCTACAGTAATAATGCATGTGTTCATTCAGAACCTTCATGTTGTTCAAAATTGTTTACTAGAAATCATCTGAAAAGAAACAGTGGGTGAGCCATCAAAACCGATAAAATCTATAAGTACTATGGAAATAATACTAATTCTATTGGCACATGCTTGTAATCCCAGTATGAAAGGCTGGAGCAGGCGAATCCTTGCAAGTATGAGGCCAGTCTGAAATACAGAGCAAAGACTCTTGACTCAAAAAAAAAAAAAAAAAAAAAAAAAAAAAAAAAAAAAAAAAAAAAAAAAAAAAAAAGAATAACTTACTAAGAAATAAACTCCTGATAAACACTGGAGTAAATATAAGATTACTTGATGGGAAAAAATAAAAGAGATTTATGCACAGGGATAGAAGACAATAAACATTTCTAGAGACAGTGAGGCCCTATGAGCCAAGAGAAAGAATCTAGAAAATAATTAATTCCCCCTTGGCTTGCTGCATTCATCTATGTTGATACTATTTGTGCTCAGCAGCTGTTACCTACAGGTGTCAAATATTGAGGGAGATGGTCAGATATGAATCAACCAGTTTCCGTGCTGTATATAGACATTGCTTTTCTGCTTATCAGTTGCACTTGGGTTGACTTATTTTGTAGAAATAGGCATTGTAGCCAAACATCCAATCCTTCCAGAAATTAAAGTATTGTGTTAAAAATGATTTTAAAATTTCGAGTTTATAGATTTTTTTCTTTCTGATATCCAAATGTGCTTCTCAGGAAAAGAAAATAATGTTGGTTAATAGGCTGAGTACAAGGGGAAAATAAAAATTCTGATCAGTGTAGAGTGGAAGAAAACTCCCAGAGGTAAAAAGGTGATCGAATATGGTGGGAATGGGAACAACAGCTAGTTTTTACACAGAACAGCATCAAAACTTCTTGAGGCCGAAGAATCAAAATTCACTGCGAAGCAGTAAATGAAGACTGGGATCCTCATCCATACATTTGTCCTACATCACAATTTCCTTGTACAGGGTTTTACTTTTTTTTTTTTCTTAAATTACTGAGTTCTCAAATACCTAAGTTTTCATCTATAATGAACCACTGCTTATCTGGTATAGTATCTGACATTGTCTCTAGCCTCTGTTTTCAGCTTACTGTCAAAATGTATTTTGCATGTATCATCCATCCTTGTCAAATTTGCGAGCACAGTCTTTAAGCTTCCGTTATTTCAAGCTATGTGCAGCCCAGTTATAGGTAGTATGTATGGGGTGTGATTCTCAGCCTCTAAAAGTAACTTGCAGCTTTGTTCTTAAAATTATATTACAAATATTTCTCCATAGTAACATAATTATATGTGTGATATGAAATTACTATAAGAAAGAAATATGGCATGCGAAGTTTTGACTTTAAGCTGTATATGATGGTGAAATAGGCATAAGTTGAACAAATGGTTAAAATTTTTATTTTATGCATTCATCGTGTTCAGATTTCTAAAAAAATATAGAAATAGCAAACTTTATTATAAAGTAAACTATTCTATCATTATCATCTAACAAACTTGCAAATATGGGAAACATTTAAATGTGCATTTAAATGAATGCACAGTAAAAGATAGAATTAAAAGGAGAGGATTTGGAAAATCCAAAGATTAAATATACAGTCTCTGAATTATTGAGAATTTTCACCAATCAGAATAATTAGAGGGAAACAAGAAGAGAATGACAGCAATTACAACAAAGGGATTTTAATGTGGAATGAAATTAGAAACCACCAGGAAATGTGCTGTTTATAATAAATAGAATTAAATATCAGCAGGCTTTGATTGAAACCACAAACAAGGGATGGAGTTCAAGAATTATTGTAGTGTATATTCACATGTAAATTTTCTACTGGGTCCAAAAAATATTCTGGTTAAATGTCAGAATGGTAAGTCTTCAGACAGACAAGAAAATGGGTAAAGTTACTTGAATCACCCAAGTAAAACTAAATTGATGAAGGATGTGGTTGTTCACTATCTGCACAAATAGTAATGTTAACACCTTCAAATGATATAGTAGTCAGTGACCAAATGCAGTTACTAAAAAGATATATAATTTTTCATTCTTTGATCCATTATAGCTTTCATTTTTACCAGATTGTTATGTATTCATGGATATACTGAAAATAGCACACACTGAAGCTTTGTACCAAACAGTATTCTAATGTGCCTGCAACTAGTTACCATATAGACTGTTTTCATGCAATGACAGTATATTCATCAAAGTCTCATTAAAATCAGTGATGTATTGACTTTGTTTACTTCATATGATCACATGTAACAAAATGGTACTTCATAAAGAGGAGTTCTCATGCTAAGGAAGATTCCAAATTTATATACTTTCATTTAAGGGAAACGTTTCCTTTGTCAGACATGCCATAGCCTGCAGAAAGAAGTCAGGGCTTACATAAAGCGGCTTTGTTAATTTTGAAATCATTGCTCAGTGACTAACTGGTTTGAGACACTTTCAGTATATGATTTTATTTAGTCCACAGGATAGACCTGTGAAGTAGTGCAGTCATCATCCTGCCTGCTAAGGGAAGCCAAAGGTGTGGATACTGTGGTGAATTACCTATGACTCCAAGGCAGGTGAGAGAGTCCCAGCCTCACTCCTGAAAGTCTGAGCGCTGACCTTCTCTCTCCACACGCCCTGGGCCCTCAGAGGTACAGTGACATCTACAGACCCTGACAGTCGGCTGGTCTTTGTCTTAGGTCAGAATCCTCAGGAAGGGGCTCAGAAAAAAGGACACATACACAAGTGTTTATGAAGAAAACGTTCCCTTGTAATGACACACAGGCAACTGCGAAGTGGGATCCAGAAGGAAAGGAAATGAGGCTATAGGTGACATCAAGCAAATTCTAAGATAGGCGAATTCACAGAGATCTCGAGATACATTTCAGAATTCCCAAGGAAGGAGAACAGGATCTGGAAAGCTAGTCTTTCATCCATCAGCTATTGGCTAATAACTGTTACCCGAAAGATGCAAAGAAACAAATTTCTGCACTTTTTATAGCTTTCCATGAAGACGTGCGTCGGCGGTCCCACAGCGTAGGGACAGTCCCCAGAAAAATACTGACAATACAGTGCTGAGAGTTAGTGAAAGCTCTGGGAGAAAAAGAAAACCCATAAGATACAATGGAATGTGGTGGTGGGGGGAGGGGTTAGCTTAAGTAGATACTGTTCCTACCTTGGAAGCACAAAGGTCTGAGTTCCGTCCCTGGCACCACAAAAAAAATAAATAAATTAAAAAAAAATAACAACCACACCAAGGACAAAGAAATGTAAATAATAAAGTGTGGCTTCTTTCATAACTATCCTTTCTAAGACTCTTACACATTCTAAAATAGCTGGTAGGTACATTTGCTTTATATTCCTCTGTCATTCGATTTTTAAATGCTTTTAAATTAAGATATAAATACAACAAAATGCTCTGAAACAAAAATTTAGCTCAAGTAGTACTGTCCATAACTTGAAAGCAAGGTAAATTTCCCCCATTCTTGGGTCTGGGGATTTAGCTCAAGTGGTACCACACCTACCTTGGAAGCACAAGGGCCCAAGTTTGATCCCCAGTACCACCAGAAATAAAAAAAATTAAGTCAATCAGGAAGTAAAAATGTCCCCTATTCTCCATAGTTTAGGGTAGATCTTTTTACTAAACATGTACAAATATTTATGCAGATTTTTACAAATATGTGAACATATCCATGTTACTGTAAAATTATTTTCTTAGGTTAAGATATACATATATACATATGTATGCTAAATATCACAAATGATCAACACATCTACATATAAATTATTCTTGCTGAAAGCAACACAAAAATTTATGGTATGAGAGATGTTGGTGGTATAGTGTTTAGCATAGCTGCTTCCTCAAAATTCTATCTATCTATCTATCATCTATCTATCTAATTTTTGTGGTTCTTTACTACTGCAGATTACACTTGCTCTTCTTATGTTTCTATTTCTCTAGGTTATCTCATTCAGTCCATAAATTTATAGTGTACCATTCACACGTCGATGACTCCCAAATTTCACTGTCTTAACATCTCAATTGTTTTAGATTCACATATATAATTGCTTAATGCTCATCTTTGCTTGAATATAATAGGTGTCTCAAAACTAACAAATATAATTTCCTACATAAGATTATATATTACAAAATGTGTCACATATCTTTCTTTTTTTTTTTTTTTTTTGGACAGGGTCTTGCTTTGTAGTTCAGGCTGGCCCTGAGCTCACTATGGTGCCCAGACTAGTCTCAACTCAGAGCAGTCCTCCTGCCTCTGCCTCCTGAGTGCCGGAATTACAGGTGTGAGCCACCACACAGGGCTAATTTGGTTACTTTTTAATTGCTGGAACAAAATACACAACACTCCACAGTTTGAAGCAGAGATTGATTGACTGATTGATTGAGAAAACATGTATTTTAATTCACATTTTCAATTCCTAGTTGAGTGACTCAAGGCAGGAAGTATGGTGAAAGGGTATGATGCAGGAAAGTTACTCAAACACAGCAGTCAAGAGTCCCAGAAGAGAGGAGCCCAAGAGGGAGATACCCGCTCCGTGTCACCCCAGTGACCACCTCTTCCAAGCAGACCCCACCTCCTAACAGCTGTGGTCAGCTAAAACATCCCACGGTCCCAACTTGCTCTAAAAGTCCTGCACATGAGCACATAAAGCTCTTGAGGACAATCTAGATAGAAACCATAACATCTATGTATGCTATAAAGTTTCATTTACTTTTATTCTTTTGACTTTATTAATTTTGACCATTTGAGGTTTCTGTCAGTGAGCTTGTAGCGAGAATAAATAAATATTGTGATTTAAAGAAAAGTATTCCTTGAATACTCTCAAAGAGAAGTTCTTTTCCTGCTGAAGCTAAGTCTGATGCCATTTTTTTAATGATGAATAAGAATTACTTCCTGATAATCACCTGAGATTTGCTCCTCTCTTGAAGGATTGATTTGTCTTTAATGAATATTTTTATTATTCCTTTTCATTGATATTAATAAATATTTATTTGAAAATTTACCAATGCTATTATGTTAACCTCAAGATAGATTTTAAAATTTTGATAACTTTAAAATACCCCTGTAAAAGTAAAGATGTTAGGTGCTTAATCAAAATAATATGCAATACTAATCACTAGAAACTAAATGTTAAAATATCCCTGAATATATTTCACATTGTAAATTCTCTAAATAAAAGGGAACAAATATTTTATATACACTGTCTTTGAGCTTACATTTTTAATGTTATTTTGAAATATCTTTGTTAAAATTTGCATTTTTATGTTGTCAAGTGTTTTGTTTTTAAACATTAGAGTGGAATATTTCTTCCCTACCCAGAAAAGCCTGTACATAAATACCCACAATAGGAAATTTTTTCCTAGGACTAAATTGTTTAACAGTGAACCAATTCAGTAGAGTCCACTGTGTATCCAACTAATTTACCTTATTGAGTCGAATAGACACATACACACTCATGCACACACACATGTGCATGCACACTTTGTTTGTTTGTTTGTTTTTGAGACAGGGTCTCACTTTGTAGTTCAGGCTGGCTCTGAGTTCACTATGTAGCCCAGGCAAGCCTCGAACTCAGCAATCCTCCTGTCTCTGCCTCCCGAGTGCTGGGATTACAGGCGTGAGCCACCACGCCCAGCTGCATGCCCACTTTTTAAGACATTTTTAATACAGACCTAGAAAATGATTCTTTACTGGAAAAATGTAATGTTTTTTTTTACAAATACACTGATATTATCATTCCAATAAAATCATGAAATTCTATAGTTTCTTTTCTCTGCTGGTGCTGCCATCACTACTTGTCAACAATGCCTCTCTGCTGTCCTTACCTCCCAAGTCCAAGCACTGAAGGTCCTGCTTACCTTCTACCTCTCATGGTAATTTGTTGAAAGCAGTATCTTCACAGTCTTCCCTCTGCTTCACCAGCTCGTAGCTGTTGGGCTTTCCCTGCATCTACTTTTCCTTCAGCTGTGTATTCTCCAATTGCCTACCATAGGATACTTGATCATTCTCTGTAAAACTTTCTCTGTTTCTCGTATTCCTCACTTGGGAAGAAGAGAACGTTTTTCAACGTCAGTCAGATTTTCTCACTAAGTGAACCGGCTTTCCGTTACTGTACGAAATTTCTCACATAATTGATTTCTAAAGAGGAAAGGTTGATAGTTGTTCACAGTTGAGGGTCCTGATTGCTTTAAGGAAGTGGTACATCATGACCTGAGCATGTACCCAAGCAGAGTTGTTTACCTCATGGCCAGAAAGCCGAAGACAGCGAGAAAGAGGTACTGACTGGGGCCCAGCTTCCCCTAAACAACACACCTTCCGTGACTTCAGGAACTTCTATTAGACTCCACCTCATGAAAAGCTTCAAGACTTCCCCAAAGCACCTCACTAGGTATAATCCTTTAATGCATGGATGTTTGGGAGACACTTATGATCCAGGGAATTACACTGGCTTCACTAATTTTACTAAAGACCTTAGGTGAGCATGGCATCCATATATTAATAAATTATATTATAAAGGTAAAATCATATTACTGTATCCAAAGATAAAAATGATATATTTTTAGATGAACAATAACTTTGAGACTGAGTTCTCCTGGCAAAATAATAAAATACCTACGAAACAATATTAAATTTAGTAATTTTCTTCAGAAAAACTTTAACCAAGGCACTGAGTTTACTGGGAAGAAATTCATCCAGAGACACAATGCAAATTCCAACTTTTGACATTTATGTTAGAATGGCTTCAGGATAATATTTGTGGTTTATTGTGCTAAATCTGTACATGTAAAATGGGACATTATTATAAAATCTTGTTACTTTTAGAAAATTTATAATAATGTTTTTATTAAACATTTTCCTAATAATTATACCTAAGTCACTTGATTTCTGAAAAAATAGGCAATATTTTAACTAAAATGTGAAAAATAAATTCAACCTATTTTAAAAATGTTTTATTACTTGCAAGTTTCAGCCTGATGGGATTTTAAAATAGCCAAGTTATGAACCCTTGAAAATTGGAGTTTATAATGGAAGTCCTGACAGACCCTTAACTTTCAGAAGCACGAATACGCTGCTGCAATAACATTTCCTGGCGATGCTTCAGTCAGTGTAGTGACAGGACTAGGGTGTGAGATGTGATATTTCAAATATAAAACTGCTTTAATACTTGCTGAAAACTAATTACTTGTTCTGGAAACGCTTTCTCTTGCAAGTTATTACAGTGAACAAGTAAATGCGAAGGCTCTTTCCCTTTCTACGCTATCTGTCATCTCATACTTCCTTGTGGCTGAGTTTTCAAACAGGAAACTTTTCTGTTCAGTGTAGGTCCCCTCCATCACTGTTTTTGTTCAATTCCGAAAACTAGATGTCGTTGGAAGAAGTGGGAAGGGGGTGAAAGAGAATTCAGCTGTGTTATGTACACGCACCCGCTCATAACAAATGTAGTCATTACATAGCCCTACCAGGCACTAATAAAAATAAAAAATAAACAAAAGGTCTAGGGGCGGGGAAAGCACTTGATGTCAGATCTAACTCCGTACATTACTTCTTCCTTCACATTAGAGCCATTATGAATGTGTTTTTACTGCCAAAGGTATATTTTGAAATCATTTATGCTTTTTTTTTTTTTTCCTCATTCAGGCCTCTGTCTGTGTCACCATAACCTCCGGCCAAGCCAATCACAATAGCTTCTTAGATCATTATCTTCCCAATAGAACTAAAGTACAATTGAAATGTCATGTAGTGGCCTCTGATATTGTCCTTTCTCTGGCCTTGTCTTTTTTCCCCCCTCCTTCAAACTTCCCCTACGAATGCCAGCCACAGGACACTGAAGGCAAACTGCCATCTGGAAGGGCCTAGAATATGCCAAGTTCTTTAAACTCTTTAAATCTTCCACGTATGTTCTTTACTTAGAACACTCCCACTATGAATCCATCTTCCTCCTTCTTTAGGCCTAAGATTTCATGTCATTTTTGCCAAGATATAGTTTAATCCTCTCAAGTGTACAACTCCCTTCATGGCTGTGTTTTATCAAAGTACTCTGTTCATTTAATTTGTGTCATTTTAAGTAATGCCTTTTTAAATATTTCTTACACAAAATTTAAACTTCAGGAAAAAAGAAATCATGCTTTTTTCTTCACAGTGTGTATCCTGTTTAGCAAGGTGTTCTATAAATAAAGGATCATTTCATGAAACAATGAGTGCTAATAGCTAATGTTTGTTGATTATTTTCTGTGTACCAGGAACTCCTGCACACGCTTCATAGCACAAATCCTTTCATCTTAAAATAATTCAGTGATAACAGTAATGACATTAACCTCAGTTTACAGATGAGAAAAGTGATGCCTATATAGAAATATTTTCCTAAAGCTATATATCTAGAAAAATAGTGATCTCTATAATGAATTCTTTCAATTCTATCCATCTTTACCTAAATTCTGTGTTCTAGTTTCCTACTGAAAGGAAATTTCAGAGAATCAGTGAAGCATTTTTACCAGCTGTATTAATAATGCTTTTTGTATCGTTATAAGAAAATACATGAACTTGGATAACTTGTAAGGAAAATGGGTTTACTGAGCTCATAGCTGTTTAAGTCATGGAATATGGTACCAGGTTGTACTAGGCTCATAGAGTCTCCTAGCTGCATGACAGCATGTCAGATAGTGTCATGATGGAAGGGAATCCAACAAGTTGAGAGATCACATAATGATCAGTTTTGCTATTTTTTAACAGCTAGGTCTTAACAGGAACTAATCTACTTTAGGGGACCAGCATTAATCCCTTCTAACAGTGATACATCAGTGATCTAACCCCCTTCCCTTAGAGCCTGCCTCCTAATAATTCCAACATTTCATTAACTGGAAACCAAGCTTCCAAGTTTCTAGCATATGAATTTTTTTTTTTTTTTGAGATAGGGTCTCACTTTGTAGTTCAGGCTGGCTCAGAGCTCACTATGTAGTCCAAGCCTCGAACTCAGCAATCCTCCTGCCTCTGCCTCCCGAGTGCTGGGATTACAGGCATGAGCCACCACGCCCCGCACTGTGGTATGTGGTATTGATTGCTGGTGGGTGTGAGTCACCATGCCCAGCATTGTATGTGGTTACTGGGGATCAAATTCAGGACCTTGTGCTTTTGAAGCAGGCACTGGAGCCACTGAGCTAAATCTCTGGCCCCTAGCATATAAAATTTTGAGAAACATTTAAATATCTGAGATATAGCACCATAGCATCGGTATACATATACATATATATATATATATATATACACACACACACAGATATATATATATGTATATATATATATGTATATATTACACACACACACAAGTATTTCTTTGGAGGACATGTTCAATCATACCAAACCACTGCACCATTATGCATCCACATATACGTATATAATTGTTTTTTCTTTAGTAACCGCTAGTGCTAGGACAGTGAAGATAAAATAATAAACAAATCACAGAACTTGTAGAGCTTGTATTTTGTGAGTGAATTACAGAGCAGGTAGGAAGAGTAAACTCAAGATGGAGAGAGGGAGGAGGGAGAAAAGAAGATAACCCCATCTGCAGCAAGTGTCACAAATGAATTACAACAAGGAGATAGCTCATAACTGGAAGAGGCAATGTTGATAATTTTCTCAGCTGCACATTACCTTCAAATGCATTCAGCGTATAGATCAAATATGTCCAGCTATTTTTAAGGCAGTCAAACCTCAGTTTTAAAAAGAAGCTATTGTGTGGATTGAAAGAAGTCACATACATACAATCCATGAGGCTTATCATAAAGATTTTAAAGCACATACCAGACATCGATCATTATTTAAATTTGCTAAGGCACTGCTTTGTTTTTCTCAAATTGATGTATTGCCTTTCATTTACAAGAAAAATTTCAGGGTAAACAATAGGCGGTGGGGACAAGTTCACATTGTTAGAATTCTGGGAAATAAAATAGTAGAAGTAACAGAATGAGAACCATTTTGCACCCCCCTCTGAGTCTGTCCAGTCATCATCCGTAATGGCTAAAACCAAGAGGGGAGGAGTTACTGGAGAACTTCATAATGAAGGACTCAGGCTTCAGGCTCTGAACACACCAGCTGAGCTAATCACTAGCAGCAGGAAAGCCAGGTCCTCTGTGTCTCCACGTGTGATGCTACACTAGGGAGTATATGTAATGTGGCCCATGAGATGTTGTTGCCTAAACTATTGACCCTGAACTTGAGCCTTTTGATTTGTAAGAGGTATAAGGAATTAAAACAAACTACATTACACCATGAGGAAACAATCAGATGTAAGTGTATCACTCAGATCAAGAATGTAAAACTTCTATAGTAAAACAACGATGCAACTTCATCACAACCAATGACATATAAAACGTGATAATGATGAGAGGAAATTGTTATGGACTAAGAGTCTCTAGAAACATTACAATTGAATAGAATAATAATACCTTGTAGAATGAGATTTTAAAAGATTTGCATTGAACTCACATTTGATGCAATAAAAGGAATTCAGATGTAGGCTATACAAAAATATTAAGAAACTGTTTTTCTTATGAAAATAACAGTGAAATTATTTCAAGCAATGTTGTTGTCAGAGGTATATATGGAAGTATCAGTAGGCCAGTGGATGTTATAAATGGCGTTTTCTATAAAATACTTCAAAAGGAAAAATTAAAGTGAGAGAAGCAAGGTCACTGTTTTACTAATAAGTGTTACAGCACAGTTATATATAGCATATGTGGAGTTTATTATGTACTATTTCTTTATTTTGTGTATTTTGAAATTTTACCGAAGGAATTATTTTCAAAAGTCCAAGTCCTCTGGAAGAAAAATGATAATAACTTGAACAAAGATAATCATAATGAGCAGAAACAGAAATATTCATTTGGAGTGATTATTTAATGGTCAAATATAACAGAGCTGTGTTTCCTTCCTAGTGATTCAATAGGCATTGCCTGGGCTACTTGAAATTTACCACGCAGTGAGGATTTAAATGTTCAGTATCTTTTAATGAATAGTAAAATAGACGTCAAGGTATTTAGAAGTGATACACTCACTCTGTAGCTCCAAAATGAACATTTGGCCCCAAGCATTAACAAGGTTAACATTCTAAAGGCTCTTAAAGAAAGATATTCTGCCCCAGCTAAAACAAGAGCAGCTACTTCCAAAAGCCTTGGCTCCTGTCCAAAACAGTATCTTGCCGCCCTTCCCCGTGTCCTAAGCAGATCACATCCCGAGCTCTGCGACCTGAAGTCTGCAAAATTCACATGCTTCTCAGTCTACATAGGTATCAGAAGGGCACACCTGTATTAGTTTGGAGCTAACATTCTGTAAGTTTAGGTTTTGTGGTCTGAACATTGGCAGCAAAGACTTGGTGAGCTTAAGTTTTGTTTTGAGGGGTCTAAACCTATGGAAGGGCCATTCTATTTTTTAAATTTTATTTTGCATCATTTTTGTTTTATTCAGTTGATTTTAGAAGTGCATGTTGATACGAGGGCCCAAAGAAGAGAATTACAGTTTATGCTAGAAGGGACATGTTTTTGAACGTATTCCTTTGGAAAGAAGTGAGAGGTATGAAGTAGTTGTCCTAGGGAAAAGCTCAGGTGTGAACATTATATGGCTTCTCTTAAACAAGAAACCCACATTATAAATAAAGTGAAACATAAAAATGTAGATAATCAGATAATAGGAAGGGGAAGATAAATCTTGTTAAAATGGAAAGGGGCTCAGGAGATGGTAAAAGGGCGAAGAAAAGGAGATGAATAAAGTAATTAATATGTGTTATGTACATGAACCAACTTTGCACAAGGGAATGCAAACATTATGTATAGTAAATGTAATATTTTTTTAAAAATGACTTCACTAGGAAAGTAAAATACAATTGCTTGTTAAAATGCAAAGGATTAGGTTGCAGTTTTCAAGCCATGTTTGGTTTGATTGTTTTGATTAGATTCACAGAAATAATCTGAGCTCAAGATTTAATCCAGGATATAATTTGATCCAAAAGTTTTAGTAAGCTATCACCTAAAGCATGGAGAGGATTATTACTATAAGGGACTAATATCAACTACTGAAGGTCAATTTGTACTAATTTTGTCCTAAGTGGATCACACCTGAGGGTATCCCTAAATTTCCAGTGTTCTCTCTTGTGTTTCCTTGCCCACAACAAACAGTAACATCACTATTTTGCTTCTAAATAATGCAAAGCTGTTTTCCAGAATTTTAAAACATTTCTATTAGAAGAAACAAGGTTTATTATTTCTGTCTTTTTGTGGAAGAAATTAAGGCACAGGCATGAAAAAATACTATCTCCAAATTCCTTTGACTTATATTCTGTAGCACAAAATTATTTTTAATTTATTTTTATGTTGCAAAATTTGTACTATAAGCATGAAACTGTAAAAACTAATGAGACGTTCAGGAGATCATTGAAATAATGCTCCATTTCCATCTCCTTTTTCTATTGAATTAATTTTCCATAAGGCAATTTGATTCAATCATTACTATTTAAAATTTGTTATATACTAGGCATTTAGGACTCCGTAAGAAGGTAAAATTATCAGTTAATGATCTTTTGATATAGAGATATATCCAAAACATATTAGATTCATGCCAAAGGTCACTTTTTCTTAAAACTTAAAATGCCAGTTCACTGCCTATGTCAATGCTTTTAAACTTAATACTTTTTGTTGTTGTGCCTATTACTGATATTGATGGTGCTGTTTTGCTAGTAGTAATGATGACATTTTCTTCCTTTTCTTTTCTTTTCTTCCTTTTCTTTTCTTCTCCTTTAGTAATGATGACATTTTCTTCCTTTTCTTTTCTTTTCTTCTCCTTTTTCTCCTTCTTCTCCTTCTCTTAGCCCTGCCCCTGCTCTTTTCTCAATCTCTGTGTCTTTCTTTGTCTTTTGTCCTCTCTGACTTTCTCCTCGCCCCACACTGGAATGGAACTGAGGGCCTTTGCCCTGGGTTAAATCCTCAGCCCTTTTCATTATTTACTTATGTATTTATGTATTTATGTATTTATTTATATATTTATTTATATTTTGAGACAAGGTTTCACTAAGTCAGGAAACTCTAGAATTGAGCTCAGGCTTGTGATCCTCCTCAGGCTCCTATTCTCTCACTAATTTTCAATACAATAAAGGCATTATTCATTTCCCATTCCACTTAAGCAAAAAAAAATATAAACAAACCACATGTTTCATATTTAACCCTAAATTAGGTAATCAGCAGTCATTATCATCCCAGTGGAGAACTTTTCTCCTATATCACTTGATAGTACTAGTTCTGTTGCATTTGTTCAACTAATAGTGACTAGTGGAAGACTGATGTTATTCCAATGTTCTTAATCTCTAGTTATTTAACACAGTCTCTTAGATATACTACCTTCTCAATATATATATATATATATATTTTTTTTTTTTTTGATTCAGGGTCTCACTTTGTAGTTCAGGCTGGCCCTCAGCTC